>JAPDSC010047041.1:107-29544 GCA_026290005.1 Latrodectus geometricus
TGTGTGTGTGTGTGTGTGTGTGTGTGTGTGTGTGTGTGTGTGTGTGTGTAAATGTCTTTTTTTAAGATAAGTATTGAAAAGCTATGTTTTTATGAGTATGAAATGCTATGTTCATTCTTAAAATGATATAAATTATAATTCATTCAAAATAGTTTATTATTATATTAGGATATCTTTACGATATTTGGACATGTCTTTTTCTTTGGAACAGTTGGCTCGTCACTCCAACAGTTTTTCAAGATTCGCTGTAGAAAAGAATCAGTTCATGAAAATTTGCAATGCTAAAATTTAAAAAATGAATTGTTTAAATATGTATATATATATGAAATAATTACGTGAAGTGATATTACTTGTTAATCATAAATAAACTATTAAATTAACCACAAAGTAATTTATAATGAATTAGTAATTAATCATTAGATATTTTTACTTACCATTTTCCAACATCGATTTTGCTAGAAATGAAAAATTACATTAGAAATTATATACTTGTATGCATGAACTTCATTTTCTGTATTGTTATTCGTAAGAAAATAATCTGCTTTTTTAATATTTAAAGTTCTGCTGGATATTTTGCTTCATTTTTATTTATATTTTTTTATATTTAATTTCTCTTTTTTTTCCCTACACAATATTAATTGTTCCATATATTTTGGATACACAAATTTTACATATCACGGAGGAAATATCAAATTGCATTCGTTTTAATTTGTTTGAAAATATAGTGTCAAGAATTTTGTTTAATTAAATTTGCTTTTAAATTGGATAGCATATAAATAGAGTAAATTTTATGTCAAAATGTTTTACTTTGAAGAACGTTTTATAAAAGAATGTAAGAATCCAAAACGGGTGTTATTTTTTCAATTTATCAACTTTAATTGACACAAATTAAGGACACGCAACAATAATGTGACGCGAAATGTAACAAAAATGTGCAATAGATAGCCAATGATGGTTGACCTCAAATGGTTGAATTCACTGACCGTAACTAATTGGCAATAAGTGGCGTGTTGTATTCTCTCCATAAACTTTAGTTATTTAAAAACCATTCACCAATTAATTGTGTCGATTTTAATTCAAATTCACGTGCACAGAATATCGATATTAATAAAGCATAACATTACATTTCTTTTAAATTAAATTAAATCAATTGCATTGAAGTGAAATATGGTCCTATGCTCATTTTAAAAAAACAAATTTATAATTTACTTTAATATTATCAGTTCATAATTTCAATAATTTAAAAAAACTATTATTTTGTAAATAGAAAGTTTCCTTTAAAAGCTGAAAAACAGGTGTCTATATTAATCATTTGAAGAAAATTAAATTTGAAGCAAAGTAATCCAAAAGTGTTTATGTTCTGGCCTGCAAAATTTAAGAAACAACCTGTTATTTGCATCTAATTTGTAAATGAATGAATGTGGAAACACAAATTTGGAAGCCATGAGCACAAAACAGTAATGTATTGATTACCACGTAAAAGTTTACAAAAGAAAAACGCATTAATCATTTACAACAAAAAAAATTACATAAGAAAAACAATGAAAAAGTCCAAGAGAAAGGATTAATCACACTTTTATGTAGGAAAATGTCACACAAACATAATAAAAAAGAGTTTTAATAAGGGATATGCCCACTCCTAGTTTCAATACATTGGCGTCATAGAGTTTCTCAGCTGACAATTAAGTTGTCAGGTACAGACATGAGAAGTGAAGACCTGATATGGAGTAAGCTGTTTTCCAGCTCTCTTATAAACCTTGGAGGAGGACCTAAAGTGGCAAACTGTCTATCAAGATAGTCTCACAGATGATCCATTGAAATCATGTATGGATATTGAGCTGCTTATTCCATTCCTTCCAAACGAAGACTCTCAAGATAATCCTCAACAGCTACAGCTCGAATACATCGTGCTTATTATCCATCAGAGTGATATCACTTCCAGTTGCACCGGTATATGGGCGGACATATTGATCAAGGATCTCCTCCAGATATCTCACTCCAGTCATTGTTCTTCCCTAGATCACAAAGATTAATGTGATAACCGAGAGAGATCCCTGTCGAAAATATTATTCCACTAATATGGTAACGGTATCCATAGAGTAGGATTGCTAGTATCTGTCACTTTGTTCCCTCCATATCAGCACATCAGTTGAATCACTCTCCTGGGGAATCTGGACTCGTCTTTAAAAAGTACAGAAGCCCATTGATGTCTTGACGTGGAAACATATTCTTTTACCCATGATAAACTGCCCCATCTCTGTCATTCGGTGAGAGTAACACGCACAAATGGCCGTCTTATATAGAAACCTGCATGGTGAAGAAGCCTTCGCACCATATAAGCGAATTTCTTCTCCCTAATGCTATAGTAATAATGTAGTCTGCAAAGTTGTGGCACAAAAATACCTGTGAACAGAAATACTTGTGGAACAGAAATGTCTGCTTCATGCCGAATTAGCTATAAAATGGTCTTTTGCAGGTATTGTAGCTCGTAGATGGCCAGGAACATGTCTTCTAGACACAGAAGCTTTGGTTTGAAATTGATTCCAGATACAATGGATCACATTAGATATACTTTAAAGTGCCTAGTAGCATCAGCTAGAGACATATCTCTTTTCCATCCCTCCGACCGACAGCCACCTAACTAAATAGAGCAAACGGTTCTCTCAGACAATGTGGGACACCTCTGGCCACTAATAACGAATCTGACTACAAAAATTAAATCTTTTCAGCATCTTTCGATCAAGTTACTCGACAAGACTATACGGTTTCTGGTGCCGAATAGTCTTAAGATAGACTATGCAATAAGCAGAGATAATAAAATTTCTTTACGTGTAAAAAGTTATTCAAATTGGAACAAAATACTGATACGTGAAGGTGTAAGGAAGTGTAATGTCTAAAATTATATCGAACTCCTCTATCTGCTGTTATCTTGCTCGATGGTTTTTTTCAATCATTTTCCTAATAGCAAAAATCTTCTCATCTGTTACTGGCTTTCGCTACCTTCCTTCTCTCACAGCGATTTATAGAGTAAAATTTCCCCACTTGAATTCTCTGTATCACCCGTATATATAGCCGTACTATGCGCACAATCACTATTCAATGTATTTTTTTATATAATGATTTAAACTTAAACCACGAATATAATACCTTATCATGTCCTCATATCACTTCGTGCCTAACGAACAACTGAGTCCACTGGCGAGTTGCCGGCTGCTACCAAGCAAGTTGGGATATATTTTAACTTGCTGAAACCTGCAGCTTCCAGTTATTTTGTTGAATCTCCTTTGTATGAATGCATTCAATTCGTAAATTAAAAATACACTACTGGCCATTAAAATTGCTACACCAAGAAGGCGACATGCTACAGACGTGAAATTTATACGAAAGGAAGAAGGTGCTGTGATATGCAAATGATTAGCTTTTCAGCGCATTAAGACAAAGCAGGCGCCAGTAGCGACACCTACATTGTGTTTGAATGAGGAAATTGTTCAGCCCGTTCCTCATACACAAATTGCATTTGAACGATGTAGCCTGGTGAAAAGTTGTGATGCCTCGTGTAAGAAGGAGAAATGCGTACTAGCACGTTTCTGATTTTGATAAAGGTCGAATTGTAGCGTGCCGGGATTGCGGTTTATCTTATCGCAGTATTGCTGCTCGCGTCGGTCGAGATCCAATGACTGTTAGCAGAATATGGAATCGATGGGTTCAGGACGGTAATACGAACGCCATGCGGGATCTCAACGGCCACCGATCACTAGCAGCCAAGAAGACAGGCATATTATCCGCATGGCCGTAATGGATCGTGCAACCACGTCACGAGCCATGAGTCAAGAAACGGGGTCGTTTGGAAGACAACAAGTGACTGCACGAACAGTTCGACGACGTTTGCAGCAGCATGGACTCTCAGCTCAGAGACCATGGCTGCGGCTTCTCTTGACGCAGGGTCATAGAAAAGAGCACCTTCAGTGGTGTGATCAACGACAAACCTGGGCGCACAAATGGAAAGATGTCATCTTTTCAGATGAATCCAGGTTCTGTGTACGGCATCATGATGGTCGCATCCGTGGTTGGCGGCATCGTGGTGAACGCACACTGGCAGCGTGCATTCGTCATCGTCATACTGTCCCATCACCTGGCGTGATGGTATGGGGTGCCATTGGATACACGTCTCGGTCACCTCTTGTTCGTATTGACGGTGCTTTGAACAGTGCACGTTACATTTCTGGTGTGTTACGACTCGTGGCTCTAACCTTTATTCGAGCCCTGCGAAACCCTACGTTTCAGCAGGATAATGCCCGACCGCATGTTGTACGGACCTTCCTTGATACGGAACATGTTCCGATGTTGCCCTGGCCAGCACGTTCTCCAGATCTTTCACCAATAGAAAACGTCTGGTCAATGGTTGCCGAGCGACTGGCTCGTCACCAACGCCAGTCACTACGGTTGATGAACTGTGGCATCGTGTTGAAGCTGCATGGGCATCAGTACCTGTACATGCAATCCAATTTCTGTTTGACTCAATGCCCACGCGTATAACTGCTGTTATTACTGCCAGAGGTGGTTGCTCTGGGAACTGATTTCTCAGGATCTATCCAGTCAAATTTTTTGAAAATTTAATCACTTGATATTTCTAGTATAATATATTTGTCCAATAAATATCATTTTGTTATCTGCATTTCTTCTAGGTGTAGCAGTTTTAATGGCCAGTAGTGTATATAATAGGAAAACGAATATCTCTTCCTAGTCAGTTGCATGTAATTGTAAATATATAATAAATATAATTTTTGCAAAACCACAACTTTTAAGCAAAATTTATAATGAACACTTACCATTGTTGAGTGCTGAAATGAAAATATGAGAGATACAAATTAGTTAGAAGGATTTCATAATGAAATTTACATAATATGTATTTGAGTTGCAATAATTAAAAGGAATTTGTCTTTTCATTCTCATATTTATAAATTTTTGAGACAATTTGCACAAAACAAGCTTTGACTAAAGAACTTTAATTTTAAACGAAAAATACTTCACTCATTGAAAATTACAAATTCAGAATCCTTAAGTAAGGTTTATCCATTAATAAATATAAAAACATATTTTTCATCAAAAATTAATCTTTGTACAAGAAATTTCAAGGAAAATGAAATTGTGAAGTATTTTTTAAATATACAAAATTTAATTAAATACAGTTTCCATAATTAAATTTAATAACATATCTTTGGCTTATTTAAAAACTATACTTGTAAGTAAAATCCATATTCTCTGTGTTTGCCTGAATTTTCTTTAGGGATATTGCATACAACAAATCGTAATGTTTGTGTTTCGCTTATTTAGATTTATCTATAGTTATTTTCTAAATATTGATTACAGCTTTTGTTTTAATTATACCATGATTAACGTTAATTTGAATTCTATAAAGTTTTGCGTGCCACCATGTAATTAAGCAAACATCGTTTCTGAACTTTTCTCGCTTCCCATTGGCACCTAAATATTACTATGAAAGTTAGAAGAAAAGTGTCAAAACTTGGGGGAACACCGGAAATCATATAAAAACCAAAAGTATAAATTGAAAGATGCATAAACTAAAATTAAAACTT
Organism: Latrodectus geometricus; assembly: GCA_026290005.1. NCBI lineage: Eukaryota > Metazoa > Arthropoda > Arachnida > Araneae > Theridiidae > Latrodectus > Latrodectus geometricus. The sequence continues at coordinate 5,705 of JAPDSC010047041.1, forward strand.
GAAGTTACTCTTCCACCTTTGTTAGAAATGTCATACTGATGTGCCAATAAAGTCACCTTACTTTCATGAAGCTGAACTATATATTTACTTCCATTAATTTGTTCGCATTGCTTTCTATATTTAAATTTAAACTTATATAAATTCTCTACTTTTTTTCTCTCTCTCTGCTTTAGATTGCAATATTGAATGTTTGAATTGCAATTGTATAAGTTAAGTTTTGGAATTTTCAGTTTCATAATATTTATTATTAGTAATCTTAATTTAAACTGCTTTTTCATTAAATGGTTTGCTAATTTTTTTCTTATATTCCTAATTTTCTTATATTCATTCTCAAATTATTCATTACTGTAATTTTTAAAATATTTTTTATTTAGGTATATATATATATATATATATATATATATATATATATATATTACATAATATTGATTGTAAATAAAAAGAGATATAAAAAAGATAATATTTATAATAATAAAATATTCTCTTACTGTCTAATTGGCTGTTAACTGTAAAAGACAAAATTATTTTTTATGAATAAAATCATAAATATTTATAAAGTATTTGGTTCACAGTATGGTCATCACATACATATCCTTTTCATTTTAATTTAAATTTAGAAATAAGCGTTTTGTGAAAAAATAAATTGAGATTTTTATAAGAAGTGATATCTATATAAGCGTATCATGTTATTTATTAATTCGTAAAAGAATGATTTGTAAAAAGATTAAATTTGTAATTTTTAGAAAAAAGGAAATAAGTTTGATTTATATTCTGAACTTCCGAAAAAAAGTACTACAAGAAACTAATTTGTATTTAATTGTATAAATAAATTATTAATATAAATCAAATAAATTTGTAGTCATCAAGTAATCATAATGAAGTCTGCCTAAATGATTTTCTCGTTACCGAAAGGTTGTGAGTTCGAATCTCGGCTTAGCCGAAGATCCGTCGTGTTTACTAATGGAGTCTGAGGCACGTAAAATATGTCGGGTCGCAATGTCCTCCATGTTCCCATTACAAATTAATACCTCTGGGGGTAGTATGATGGGGTAGTATGGGATTCATATGGTGCTGCCATCTTTAAGCCAAAAGTCGTAATTCCACCTTCGTATGAGGGTGCTCTATTCAAAAAACGGAAGGCGCTCTCTCTCTGACTTAATTCGCCTAGTCTCTGACGGGCGGGCTTGGAGTTGCCAAGTGTTATCAGAAACAACACCTTTATTTGACATTTATGTATTTTGTTAAAAACACCCGACCCGGATTTTAATTGCAGAAGCATAAATATGAAATTGATATGTATAAGGAATATTTAATTAAATATTACTTTGAAATGTATTTGATTTTTATTTAGTTAAATTTTTAAAAAAATTCTGTAATTTTCTTAAGCCTATTTGAATTGCATAAATCTCAGGAAATATGTTTTCTTTCCATATTGCATTACTTTATTTTCATGACGGTAAATTTCAGATGAAATAATATTGGTATGATTTTTATATCAATAGAATTGGATAGATATTTTCTCTCTAATGAGATGTTCAATATTTTCAATGAGTGTAAAGACTGATAAAACTCATGTAAAAAGAACATTGCCGTATTTTATCGATAGTGTATTTAAAAAAAATTGGAATTCATGAAAGAAATATTTTGAATTATTTAAATGAATAAGTTTACTAAGATGCATGAAATTTTCTTCTCATTTATAAGTGATTTTATTCTATAAACATTAATTATAAAAAAGCAAACATCATTTTTTTATAAAAATTGTTTTTTTTTATACAAATATCGTCAGATGTGCCTCATTTACGCAAGAATTTAATAAAGTACTGTTACTTAAGCGGGTATTAATTAATATTTTAATTAATACGATGTGTTTTATAAATATGATAAATCTACTTAGAATTAAAATTTGTATTTTAAACATAATTAAAGTGAAAAGCTTTCTTAAGTACATAGTAATGTTATTCTTTAAATTTAATTCAATGTTTTTCTGTTTATATAAATTTGCTAAGAACAAAGATTATATATTTAAATTCAAGAAAAATATTCCTCTAAAATAGCTTTGAAAAAAAGTTGTGGAAACATTAATAACATAAATAGGAAGCTTTACTTACGTGTTTTGGCAACCGCTAAAGGGTAAAAAAATATTTTATTCGCATAAAATTTAAATTGCTTATCAAAATGAATAGATTTAAAGTAATCAATTTATGATTCTAATTTTGATAAGTACTTTATTATTAATATTTTTTATTATTAAAAATTATTTTCTTAATATATTAAATTTATAAATAATTTGTTTTAAAAATCTAAAGTTGTACTTTTTACACTTATATTAATTTAAATGTATTGATATTTTACTTACCATTTACAGCCTTTTTCACTAAAAATAAGAAAATAGAACATTAATATAGTAATCAATTTCATCTTCATTATATTATTATTATCTTTAGAAAGAAAATTTCATTCTTAATACACGTAAATTTCGTTTCTAATTGACAAGAAATTATATATGACACCAAAAGCACTTTTTGCTATATTTAGGCAGATTTTATTTTGTTTACATTTGACTCATTGAAGTGTTTATTCAGTACTTAGAATATGTGTCAACAAATATCCAATGCATTTAGTGGTTTAAATGCAAATAGACCTCCGATGCTGGTTTGATCTCACGTTACTCTGGACAGTTTATTTTTAAATTAGGTTCAGAAATTATTTACTTCACAAAATGGGTTGACAATTCATGATGCACTTAATATTGCCAGTGTTAACCGATTGTCAATATTAAAAATAATGGCTATTTGATTTACAAATGTGATAGCCTGTGATGACATAATCGGCAATCATTATGTTATTAGGATATCATATTGAATCTATAAGTTACCTCATTTAATAACTTTTCAGCAATTCCCGATGCAACTGGAAACTTATTTTACTATTCTAATTTTAAAAGTTCCTCAAAAATAAATGCACAATTTATCTGATGTAAAAATACGTATTTCACAATTATTAAAATATCAATATCAATCTGATTTAAAAATGTGTGAGTAATTCATAAAAAGTGAATAATGATAATAGACACTAAAAACCTGTAGGTAAATTTTGAAGTATTCAAAGATTTTAAATTTAATAGATCCTAAATACTATGGGTGCATATTATACAGTTTAAAAATGTGTCTGTAAATTATGATATATTGAACAATCTCTTTACAAATAGGCTTTCAGTACTTAAAATAAATATTGATTGATCCGTAAATGTATCAGCGATTGAAGACACTCTCTCTGATCACAATATTAGTTTTTACCATATATGGCAATAATAACTGCCCTGACTTTTCTTCTCAGAGGAAGGAAGTTGGGAAAGAAAACATGATATTTAGATTTAAAAAGTATCATTATCTTCCTCTAATATTTAAAAAAATTGTTTTTTGATTAAAGTCGGATGCCTTTCCCAGATTACTGATTATAATAATCCATAAACTATAAACTGCTATTAACTATATTATAATCCATAAACTGCTGTTTTCTTAAGATTCGATTCTTCAGAGACAGACAAACACAGAATAAAAGGAAATAATATAAAGATTTGAAAATTTGTTTTCTTAAACACATTTTCAATTTACTTTAGCTTTTAATATAAATACCGTAAACATTGTCTTTCAGCATAGATCAGTCACCATTGCTCATAATTATTCTGCAAATACATTATCCTGTAATTTTATTTTCCATGCTCAGTGCAATATTCACTAGAAACAAAGTTTTTTGAGAACACTCCTGATTCTAAGATTCAGAAATGTTTCACTCTAAGACAATAATACCCATGAAGTATTCAGAGTCGTTACTTCCCAGTTGAATATGCTTTCTCAAATATATCGATGAAATAAAAAGAGTTGTTTCTATGGCAACCAAAATAAAAGCGGTAGCTGACAGAGGAACTAAATTAGTCTAGAAATCAGCTATTTTGCCAAATTTGAGAGCAAAGTTAATTACTTTTCAGTGAAGCGCCTCCAAAACACATTTCAAGATTTTTCTATAATCAGAAAAGGTTAAAAAATCAATGATAATTTTCTGACTTCCAAAGATCAGATTACACTGAACTTGATAGTGTTGCTATAAATTGTTTTCCTGTAAAGCTCTGTTTAATTTCTTAGGTATAAAAGCTGTTAATTAATGAGTTTGACGTGCGTTTTTTGAACTACTGATGAAAATATTCTAACACTCAGTAGTGGTTATTTCATATCCGGGAATGGATGAACGACTTATCTTGATTATAAAGAGTTTCATTTTCATCTTTTTTCTTTGAGTTTCAATAATTTATTTATTTAAATTTTTTAATGTGTTTTTTATTGATTGTTAGAAAATATAATTTAAATTGTGCAAGTTGGATTAACAATACAAAGCATGTAGAATTATTAATTAATTAATAAGAATTATAACTAAATTATTTTTTATTAATAATAGAGAATTATTAAGATACTCAGTTGAAGAGTTACTCTAATTTTTTCGATTAAATTGAATGCATAATTTTTAGCAGCATAATTATGATAAAGATGAATGGCTTTCAAAATTACAACAAATGAAAGTTAAAATAATAATTAAATAATATAATTTTTGTTATGTTGTTGTTTATATGTTGTAAATATGTTGTTTAGTAAAACAATGCTCAAGTTCAAACATTCAATATCATTTCATATTTGTATTATAGTTGAGTTTTATCTAAAAATAATTTGCTTAAACTTTAATGACAAATTGATTAAATTTGCACATTTTATTGTGTATATAAATACATAGCATTTTGAATGTAAAATATGTATTTGAAAAAACATTTTTATTTAGGGACTCTTAAATAGATAATTCTACTTTTTTAATTATGAGTCTTTTCATTTGAATTTGTAAGACATTTTAATCATTTTATTTTAATTACTTTACGAAAACACTCACAACGTTTTTTTACTCTCTTTAGAATTTAAAGAACTATAATTTATCATGATATAAGTAATTTTCCTTTAATAAAACTATGAAAATTTTATAAATTTGTCTTTATCTTTTTTACATTATTTTATTAGTTGACATTTGTTTTTAATTATAAATGAAAAATAAGTAACTCTTATAATCCCATTCAAACATTATCATTTAAAAGAATGTTATTTTATTATTGTTTGTTTTTATTTCCAATGTAATTCTTTGATTTGTTTTCTTTTAAGTTAAAACAATTTAATACATTTTAAGCGTCTGCTTTACTTTATTTCAGACTTAAAGTTTCTTTCCCTTTAATAAATGTTACAAACATATGTTTGAAAATGATCAACAAAATATAATCAATATTTAATCCCCAAATTATGAACAGGTCTCCAGCTTTCAAAATCTTAATTTATTGTTACTTATTTTCTTTTATTGAAACAACAATAATAATAAATTTTTGAAATGATATATTTGTGATCCAATTAAATTAAACCATTATATTCAACATTGTTTTTATTATTGTATTTTATTCATTAGTCATCTTGCAATGCTTATTCTAGCAAATGATTAAAATTACATGAATTGAAACTAAAATACCTATAATCACCGCATAAAAACGAAATTAATTTTTTTTGATAAGCAAATTTTATCAAATCTATTTATTTAAGTGCATTCTACATTTTCATTTCTTAATTAATATGGATGAAAATTCTTTTAAATTGTTTCACCAGAGAAAAAGAGTTTTTCTTTTCTATGTTCAAGATTTAATCATTGCAAAAGAAAATAACTCAGATTAAAAACAGATATTAAATAAAGCAAATGAACTTATAAACACTTCAATTTTAAAAGTTCAAAATTACCATCTTTATCAGCCACTAAAATAAAAATAATTAACATATATTAAAATATTTACATGTTGTTTCTTAATATGCAACTCGCTTTGAAATATTTCTAAAGTTAACAATTTCAAGAAATTATAATTTACAGAAAAAATATTAATGTTATCTACATTTGCTGCATATATCCTTATTATCAGAATTGTAGTACATTTCAACGAAAAGGTTCTACAAATTAGTGGAAATTTATCGACGAAAATAACTTAGTTTTCAAAGGATCTTATTGCTGTGTAAATTTGAGAATAAAATCATTTAAATAAATAAAATGAAAGCGTATAATTAGGACAATTTATTAGTCAATAGATTTAAAAACTCATATAAACAGAAAAAAACCTAACTTAAACTTTTAAATTAAAGTGTTTTATCTATAAAGCATAAATTAATCATGCTAATAATCTTTCGTTATTTTAACTTAAGAGAAAAACATAATTTTTTTATCTTCATTGATCAATAATTTTTAGAACTAGAATATATTGAAGTAGTAGAGCATTACCCAAATATGTGATTTTGATCATTGATTTTGATTACTTCTAAAATTTTCATATTATGTAAATTTTCTTAGCCAACTGTCAAATTTTTTAATAAAGGTTATTTTTATAGTTATTTAAAAAGTTTTAAAAGTTTCGGTTAAATCTATTTTTACATTTTTACTTCTTATTTTTACAGATTTTTCAACATGATTTTAAAAGATTAATTAAAATTTTTATAAGGATGCTAATTAAAATAATGCACTGATTCAATAGCATTAAATTAGCTATTATTTTACAATTTCGAATTACTATTCAAAATCTCATATTAGAATAAGTAAGAAAAAGTTAAATCAGATATAAAAATATCAACTTACAGTTACCAATGTCATCCACTGGAATCATAAAAGAAAAATTATTTCATTATGATAACTTAAAAATAATTATCGAATATAAAAATATTAAATGTTATTTTTCAAACATATTTGAATAAAACAGGAATAATTATTAAAAAATTATTTTTACTTCAGTTTCTTGCGTGCAGGAAAATCTCAAATACACACGAAAGCTAAATAATTATTATATTTATTCTGTCAAAAATCTTTCACCAAATTTTCAAATTACTTGCATTTTATTTAGACAAAATTAAATCATTTGTTTATTAAATTATCTCTCTGTTTTTGTGTTCTAATGTATAAAACAGTTTGAAATTTTTTTATAAACTCTTAATGGAATTAAAGTTTCAGTATTGTTTTTAAATAAGATGACAAAATATATAAATATATATTGTTTTCTTTTGTTGGCAAAAAATTTATTTAAAGATAAAATTAACGAGAAGAATTATATATTTTCAAACTTTTATTAATCAAAAAATGAATTAATATCTTTTTAATTCATGTGAAAGTAATCTTGGTTAAAAATAAATTTATATTAAAACAAAATTGAATAATTCAAATTACATACAATTTTTTTAAATAGATGCCTATGTTTCAAAAGGTAATAGTAAAAATGCTTATGATTATTTTAAGAAAATTATTTTAGTAAACGTTTTTGTAATATTTATAATGAAAGCATTAAAGGAAAGGCTAAAAAATATAGATAAAATGGCATTATCGCTTTTAAAAAAGGAAAAAAAAAACTTTTTCTAACAGTAATTATTTTTAAAAGTTAAATTGTGTGAAACTGACTAATACAGAATTGGTTTAATTATTACTAAGCAAATTCTGTATTAATCAGGAAACAAATGTATTAATCAGGAAAAGAATGTATTAATCAGAAAAATAATGTATTAATCAGAAATATAAATAAAATTATTATACTAAAATTTAATCGATCAAAAAGTATTTATTTGGTACATTCAAATATTTATACTTACATCCTTTTATGAAAACTAAAAAATAAAATACGTTAAAACTTTCCATCTCCCATTTCATGGATGATTTTTGCCAACTATATTTAGTATTTAATATTACCTGATGTTGGATCACCTAAAATGAATATAAAAACGATTTTAATGTATATTCAGTTCCAATTATATTTATTTAATTAATATTTTTAAATCTATTTTTAAGTAAATATATATTTTTAACCGTTTTTTGCACTTCTATCAGATCGAATAGGATCTGCTATTACTTTTTGGGCATTCAACTTCAAAATTCAAAACTTTTAGAAAGATTGAAAAAAAATCAGGAAAGTCTTAAATTTATTAAGGTAACTGTAAGGCTGTTTATTTAAATAGGTAAAAAGTTGGTTATTTTTTCTTGTTTTGTTATTAAAAACTAAAGCTTAGAACTTATTAAATTTATTTCAGTTGTAAATGTACCGATTGAATATAATCACACTTGTGTGCACACACATACTGTCTCCATGTACCAGAGACTTTTTTAAAAAGATATCTTTTTGTTCGAATAAAAATAATTGGCTATACATTCAATAACTTTAGTCCAATTCCATTCTAAACGATATAAATCAGTTTCGTTAGCCAAATAAAATTTTAAAATTTTATTTATAAATATATATTTCGTTTTATATATATATATATTATATTTTATTTTATATTAAAATATAAATTTTATTTATAAAATTTTAAAATTTTATTTATGTTTGGCTACAAATATCATGCATTCAGTCTTAATACATAAATTAGGATACTGGCCATGTATTTTTTTTTTAATTATTTCGAAATATTAACATCCAGGGACTTTTCACAAGTCCGTCTTTGTGTAAAGGATTAAAACGTGACAAAGTTCTTTAGCTTCATAAAAATTCTAAAATATTTCAAGAATAAGGTAGAATTATTTTAACTTGCTTATATTAACTACGTCCTCTTAAAATGGAAGTGAAAGTGAAAACAAAAACTACGTAATGATTGCATAACGACAATGGACAGCGGTTACGCATATATTAATTTCACGATCAAATCTATCAGAGACATTATTCTCAATGTGTGTCTACAAATAGGAAAATGTTTTTCAATTTTTATATCAATTGAGGTGTTTTAATGTACTGAGTAAAGTTTTATGACAGAAATCACATTCCAATGCATATATTTAAATACACATGATTGTAAGCCTAAAAAAACTAACTACTAAAAAATTATCTACTTAACTACTAAAAAATTATTCTACAGGAAATTTTAACCCAAAGTTAGATATACTTATGCGGTCATCAAAAGAATAATAAATTGTTTATTACTGATTCAGTAAATACAAAGAAAAATGTCTGACTTACCGTTTCCTGAAAAAGTAATCGAAATTACATTAATTTTATAATGTACTTTTAGATTAAATTATGTAATAACTTAATTGCATATAAAGATTTATAAAACTATTAACATTTTTTTTAAAGAAAAGTATGATTTCCATAAAAACTTGATATAAACTCTTAATTTTTTTATATAAATTTTTTTTTATGCAAATAGTGTAAGAATCTTTGTTTATAAAAATTATACAATTGAGTATCAGCATAAAAAATACACTAATGGAAATAAACACATATATATAAAACTAGAGTTTGAAAAATTTGAATAAAAAAATTTTGTTAAATAAAACTAACATAACTTAACTATATTCTAAAAATTTTATTCATTAAAATATTATTAATATAGTTTAGACATCTTCAAATTTACTGAAGAACAATACTGCATTTAGTTTTGTGCTCATACAAATAGTTAAAAACAGTTTGATTAAATAAAAAATATATGATGCTTACCATTTGCTACTTTTTGCACTAAAAATAATAAAAAAAGTATCGTTAATAAATACATATTGAAGTTATACATATATATTAATTTAACTAAATTTCAAACCTATGGTTTGGCAACATCCGTTAAAGTACAAAATTCGTCTGTTTTCTTTCAATCATGTACAAGTAAGAATGATTTATATTAGTTTTAAATTTGTTCAGTATATTTACATAGGGAAATATCCAAACTCAATTTTATAATTTTAATTATTAACAAGTATCTTAAATATAATAATTATTTTATTAAAGCTGTACAGCTTTTAAATCAAAATTATTGTAGACGAAACTGCAGTGTTAAGGAAGCTATTTGAAAATAATGGAATGTTTTCCTTTGACTATCTTGTCTTACATCGTAGAAGATTTTAATATTGATTAACTTAACATCAGATTATACAGAATGATACAGTTTAGAATACCAATTTACAATAAAAATAAACTTTAGAAGTTTCGGAATTATAACATTTTTACCTCAAATCTCTTCTAATTTTATATTACGGTTCTAAAAAGGAGAGAAATTTAAAGAAAAGATCTTTATATCAATTTATTGCAATTACTTAGTTGCTTGGAATTGCTCTTCCGTTCGAGGGCAAGTTACTAATTTTGTTCCTTTGTTAAACTTTTCTTATTGGGTAATGTAATTTGATGTCAAATGTGGCAAAGTGTTCATGAATTTCACAAGGTTATGTATAATCAAAGAAATTGCACCAAAGGAATTATCATATGATACTTTTCCAAAACAATATTATATTTTATTTTTTTATTTTTTAAAGTTAGCATTTAGTTTTCTTTTTTTTTCATTTCAAGTTTAAATTGAAAACAAAAAGTTAGTTGGATGAAATAGATTTAAAGCCGAAAAAGGAATAAATTATTTTTACTTTGAGAAAGAAAAATACGACCTTAAGAAAATGCATATTATTTTTTATTGAATTGCCTATGTTTTCAAGAAACAATCTTGCCTAATATTCTACCTATGACTTTGTCAAAATATTGATTAGTCTTTTGTATTTTTTATCTACTTTTTTATTTAATAAAATCTATCAATTTTTTAATAGTTAGATGGACCAGGAAATAAGAGATTGTACAGAAATAACTTTTAAGATTGCTTTAAATTATCAAACAGTTTAGTTTGTTTTTCAGTAAAACTGCAGTTTAGGTATGCCCCATAAATTGTTTGACCCTGGAGTAATTATGCATCATAACAGTATAAAGAGAAATAAAAATATAAAAAGCAATATAAAGAGATATAAAAAGAATAAACTGTGAATCTTTAAATATTAGAGAATACGTCATAGGAAAATTTTTTTACATAATCTCTTTGTACTATATCATAAAAAGAAGAAGAATACTATAGGGACTTTAAAGTGTAATAAATTTTGTAGTTATTCTATAAATTTTGCATCAATTTTAATAATTCATAAATCTTAATCGATCCTGAACAGCTCTTTTTTATAAATTTTATATTCATTTGTTTCAAACTGGTAAGTCAATTACGTTATGACTCATGTTTAACAATTTTAATATTTACGATATTGGTTTTTCATACATCAATAACTTTTTATATTGGTTAAAAGAGTAACTCAAAATTAAATAATAAAATAATAGTTTTGGAACAGTTAGTCATTTTTGGGTTACAATTTTATCCCACTATTAGCGATGAATTAACAATGATAAAATTTTAATATTTCTTGTTGTTGAAGGTTCAAAATTAGTATTCTTTACTAACAGTTTCCAGCTTTATAGATACACGTGAATTATGAATTTCCTTTTCAATATATTAATGCAAATGTAAATAATAAATAAAAATATAATGATAATATTTCCTATACATTAAAAAAATAATATTTTCGAACTTTTTATAAAATTTTACTTACTGTCATTGAAAGCTCCTAAATACAAATATACGGTAAAATAAGTGAAAAAAAAATTCATAAAATTAAAAATCTAGTAAATTAAATTTTTTATATAAAACATAGTAATAAAAAATTATTTATTAAATACAATTTATTTTCCTTATTGAAGCAAACTATGCATTGAGTGCTGTATTATTTTAAATAAAATATAAACATAAATTGAGGCGTTCTTTCTCATGATTTCTGTGTTTTATATTTTTACATCGTGAAAGTAATTATTTGTGGGTTTTGTGGTAAATAATGAAAACGTTTCAATACTTTAAATATCACATTAATGTTGAAACTACTTCAAAAAACCTTTTAACTTGTATGTGATACCATTGGCATTTAACAGTTTAAAACTATTCTAATAAAAAAAAAACAGACGAATCTATTCATAATGACGAAGAGAACGTTTTCATTTTGTCAATCTTTCAAAAGAAATCATTTTAAAGAATAAAATCATTTTTAATGTCATTAATAACTAAGTTAATATTTTTACATGTTTTTTTTATTTTTAAATATGATGTGATATTTATTTTATAAATTATTTATTGAAAAGTGAATAAAAGTTAAATTAACAAATGTATATTTATTGCTGTGAAGGCTGTTGAAAACTGAAATTATCTATTAATTACAAGAGCAATGCTACTTGAAGATAATTCTGCAAAATTTTAATTTTACAGCTGACATTTGAATCACTTTTTCATATTCTGGGTTGATATTTTTAAGATTTAAAGTTCCTTATACTTCATTGGTTTACCAATATCAACCATCAAATGAAAATGATTGATACCTGAAATAGTATGGACTTTTTCAGTTTCTCCCATTACTATTTGAACTATATTACAATGCAACTTGTTAATTCTTTGTTTTAATTAGCGAAATATTTCGCTGGTCATGTCCAAATCATACTTACTTACTTTTAAACTGTTAATTATTCAAATACCACAAATTTAGATGGTAATCATTCTCGCATAAAAAATTTTAGATTTTTGATAGTGGAATTTGGAATTGATCTTAAAGAAATGTTAAAAATCTGATATTTTATGCTCCATATTTACATTAATTGAACTCGTATATAATTAGGGAATATAGATTTTGAGTTCCATCTTTATCATTTCGAAATTGCATTGATGAACGATAGGAAAAAACCCCGTAATGCTTTGAATAGGTTGAATTGCCATACATATTTTGATTTTTATTAAATATTATAATAATATTGTTCATCTAGACACAATTTGAAAGTTAACATATAAATTGGAGTTTATTTCGCCAATTTTTTTAATAAAAACTGAGTGAATATATTCCGAAACAAGCTGAAGGACTCATTTTATGGTTATAATGATAGAATGTGGTTTTTTCCAAAATTAAAACATTTCCCTATTAAAATTGAAATTTTCACATATTTCTTTATATTTTAAAATTCATTCTATTTAAACACTTAATTTTGAAAAGTTTGCATTTCATTATTTAATTCTAATTCTATTGGCTGAATATTTTGAAAATTATGTTATAAAAAAAAACATAAATATGACACTTTGAATCTGATACTTACGACCAATGCCTTTAGCCACTTAAAAAAATAAATGTGCAAATTAGCATACATATGATGATTATAAAAGAAAAAATGAATAGAAAAAATAATTAACAAATAATAAAATTGCAGACTAATAATTCATTATAAAATCAGAAGTTCAAAAAGCAATTTTGTTACATAATTAATTAACTATTAATAATATGAAGTAAGTTCGAATGTGAAATTGTTTTATGATGTTAAGAATAAAACATAAAATTCGAAAATGAGGATACTTACGTCCATCCCCAAGAGCTGCAAATAAAAAGAATTAAGAGTTTAATCATTTTATAATTAAAACTTTCGTTTATATCTCTTAAAATTATAGATAGGTATTATAATTAATTTTTAAGTCTAATTAATGAATTTAAATTACTTATTAGTACATTATTTCTGGTTATTGGTGGAGCATTTTACTTCCACTTTAAAATTCTTTCAAAAAGTAACCAAGCAAAAATAATAATAAAAATTATTTCTACTTATTTCTGCTTAATGACTTTTTTTTTACCATCAAGAAACTAAGGATTATTAAATTTTAGAATTTAGAAATCTTTTCTAAGATTTCTAATTCTTCTTGTCATAGACTTCACTTACGTTTATTATTTTCAGCCTATTTATTATATTTCAAATCAAATTTTTAAAAATGCTGTTTGAAAACAATTCAACATGAGGTATTTAAACTTGTTTGAGATAAGCAGTAATGGGCAAATATTAATTTATTGAATTTGTTGTTTTTTTATATCTGAAGTCAAAATATCGCTTATGTTTTTCCCAATAAGTAAGAAAATAATCCTTCAACCATGTAATTTTTAAACTAAAAACATTGATTTAAATCTTTATAACTATACAAAGAAATTAAAAAATAAAGATATTTGTTAAGCATATAGATCTTTACTTTAGTTAATAGATTTTAGATAGATGTATAATTAGAGATCCATAGGAAACTATTCAAAATTTAAAATTTGGCAGACAAGCACTAATGATATTTTTTCTACATTAATCAAATAATCAAGTATTATTCCTTAAATTATTTTTTCACCATTACTTTTGCGATGATTCAAAAAGTTCATTTATAGGCCCTTCAATGAATATAAAACTAATAATTTTTCATTTCAAAGAAACAAGATCATTTGCTGCGAAGTTAAACCGCAAATGAATCCGATTGAACCTGCGTGACACAATTTGTTCAACAATATATTTATGTTTATTGCTATTGAAAAGTCACAGAATATAAAATATTATATGATTTTTGATATTATAAAATATTTTATAAATAGTTATATTATTTTTATTTTAGAAATCGTTAGCATATTTTTCATGTTTCGCTTATGGAAGTCAAATAAAAGCATTATCAGTCAGATTTATTATATACTATTTGGAAAGAAAAAAGTTTAAAATTATCCAATATAGATTACTTGAAAATAAAATATCTTGAAGATAAAAAATATATATTCAATGTACTTAAATTTAATAAAAATTTGCAATAAATACTTAAATAACTTTTAAAAATGATTTATTTTAACATTTTATAAAATATTCATTAGAAGATTATGGTATCTAGAATGACAAATCAGCTAAGTACCAATTGTGAATTTTTATCTCTGTTAGAAACCAAATGCTGAGAAATCATTCAGAAATCAAATATTAACAAATTTAAATAAATGCAAAATAAAACCAGCCATCCATTACAAATCTGTAATACATAAAATAATTTGTAATATTGCTAAAATCATTTTTAAATAAATGCATGTGATTATATAAAGAAATATAAAACTTGCACTGTCAGAACGTATATTTGAACGAAAACATATTACATTTTATCCATGATTGATTCTGAAATTATTCATTTTGATTGACCATCATCAATATTTGTCTTCAATGAATATTCTCCAAACATTATACCACAAATGGTAAATCCTCCGAATTTATTCACAATAATTCTATTAAACAACTAAAAAAAGTTTAAAAAATAAAAAAAAATGTATAAGAAAAATGAAAGAATTTTTTTAGAAAATATTTTTAAAAATAATATTATTTTACGCTTTCTCTTTAAATATTAGGATATAAGCACATGTGTATTTTATCTTACTTACCGTTTACAACAGAGTTAACTAAAATAAAGGAAAGAAATATTATTACAAATAGAAATAAGAAAATAAAAATATAAATACAAAATAAAAATATAAATAAATAAAGCAAAAACTCTATATAAAACATTTCCAATGAATTAATTCATGTTAAATGATAGTGTAGAATAAAATGACAAATTACATTAATTATAAATTGTATTTGCTTGAAAATGAATAAGAATTATTTGTTACTTGAATTTATTTGCATATAATTATATAGATACGCATCATATCTACATTATTAAATATGAAATAGAGATATTAGTGATAATGAAAACACCATGAACTATGGAAAGATATAAGTTGAATGCGTGTTTCTCACTTTCATGGTAATATTATTTTTGAGGCCAAAGAGAGAACAATGAGTGGAATAATTGCCAAATATTTAACATCAATATAAGTGATAAACGGTAATATAATATGGACACACAACTTTTATATTAGGATTCAAAAGCCCCACATTGCTACATCATTATCAAATTATTAAAAATATATATTTATTCAGTGTTCATTTAGTCTGATTATTAGCACATCGGTAATTAAAACAATGACCACCTAAGTATTAAATCACTACTGAGGAATCCTCTATTGAATGCTCTATTAAATTATGTGCTCATCGTGACTTATACGCAATTCATTATGATTATTCAATATATAATTAAATATTCATAATAAACCAAAAGTATATTTTTCGAGGGAATATCTTTTCGTGAAACTTGTTATGAAAAGAAGTATTGTCTAAGGAATTGCTTTGAGAACATGTTCATACAAATTTTATGATATTGAAGATTTAACTTTGCGAAAGGCAATGATTTAAATTTGAGGAAAAGAATTATCGTACCTAACAAGAAAAAACAATAGAGTATGAAGTGAATGAAAAATATAATAAAACCATAGTTAATTAAAGATTTGACTTTTGAAAAAATGACTCTTTAATGACCGTACTTGGGAGAAGGTGAAAAGGGCATTTTAACATACACACGATTGATTGAAGACTTGACTTTTGAGGAAGAAGAGGCAATAGATCGACTGCACTCATAATTAATATGAATTTAATACAAAATGAATATTGAGGTAAGACTGATTCCTAGATATGATAACATAAGCACTACACCTAATGAAGCGAGATAACATTTACTGACTACATTTGGGAAGCGGGTAATATCGATGACCCTAATATTAAAAACTGAGATATGATTATTAAACAGAATAGAGTAAAATGTACCACACTTTTTAAGAATAAATTGTGGGTTGAAAATAATATTTCTATCTTACTATACTTGTGGAGAGAGTTAGAGGCTCTCTCCACAAGTCTCTAACTCTCTCCATAAGTAAAATTAGAGACTATTACTAAACACACATGAGAGAATAAGAATATCGTGTTAAGACAAGATCACAGAATATGATAACACAGCCTTTCTTCCATTGCAAAATGTTTTTGAGATTTGAGTGACAACATTTGTAAAGTGGGATTATATCTCCTTTGATATTTATTATATTTTGTGCAGAGCATAATAACACATACTTCTTTTTGATGAGGATTTAAATTTTGAGAAGAAAACGGAATTTGATTCATCTAATTTTTAAAAGATTATTATTGTGTTACATATTATGAAAATTGAGTTGCAATTGGTTTGGAAATTACGATACTACAAACTAATTTTCATTATTTGATATACTTGACTTCATAATTGCATACAATATTTATGATATTTAAAAACTGATGTACAAAATACTCTAGCATTCAGTTGCATCAGTAATTTATCAATAAATTAATGAATTACAGGCAAAATTTCATTGAAAGTATAATCTCATGTTAATAGACATTTAAATTACTATTATGTAATATGGTTATGTTAAATATTTAATAAAAAATCATAACAATTTTGTTTCTAATCTAATGTAATTAATTTACGAAATATATTAGATTCAACAAATTAAGTATGTCTTCTCTTGAAGATGTGAAACACTTTCTCATACACATGCAAATTGTTTTGAGAAAATAAGAATTATGTAAATATCCAAAATAATCACTGGTTTGCTTTTACATAATTTACCTCAAATTATGTAAAAGCAAACCAGTGATTATTTTGGTATGAGTGATTATTTGGTTATAAACTTTGACTTTGAAATGAGGAAAATCATAGTTTTTCGTATAACAGTTTTCCCATCAAATTATCAATTTAGAAAAGGATAATAACAATGGTCTTGTGCAACGTATTTGTTAGTTAAAAAATCTCTCCACTTTAGTAATATATTATACGTGAATAATTGTAAAAAATAAAAAAAATGACCTAAGTCCCTTACCTCCACTTAATCCCTCTACAAAGAAAAATATATTGTTAGTTGTTATAAAGAAAAAATATTTAAATAATTTCGACTCAAAACAAGAATTTACTTGACACATGTAATACAAATTAATATAAAACAATACAATAATTCTTGTAAAGATTCATTTCATTCCCTATAGATTTTGGTATCTTTAAATATGAACTATTCAAAATTTTATTCTATAAAAATACGATTACATTTTCAACATTTAGCCACTTCTAAAGTATTTATAAAAATATTTTTATGCAATTTAATAATGCTCAACAATGGTATCATCCAATTATCTCTCACTTGGCTTCCATTAGTTTTTTAAGAAAATTTTTTTTACCTTATAACTCATTTATATTGCTTATTGAAACTTTATCAAAGACTTGGACTCTACTATTTATAGTTTCATACCAAATATTTTGCCACTGTCAACATGTCTGTAACGCATGTGTTAAATGATTGAAACTGCTGCAAACAAGAAAATCTTAAAAAAAATAATCAATGTCGCATTAAGTGCTATTAACTGTGCAATAGCGTAAAATGAGCCGAATGTATTTAATTCAAATTCATAAACTGATGTCATAAGGCAGTAGTAGCTTGGGGGAGAAAATCTCGTTCTTGTGAGGAAAAGGCAAGAAGTTCGATATTTGATCCTGACGGAGACTGTCCACTGATTAAGCCTGTGCATGGTAATCTTTAGTAGAGTCATGGAGAGGTAAATGTTAACTTAAGTTTTGATCTTGTCATTTGAAAACAGTTAAAAAAATAAGAGACATTTAGCAGTTTTAAACAGCTTCGGTCACAAGGAGATGATGACCCCTGATGCAAACCAGAATAATCTAGCATAAAATTGATATCCTGTGAGAACGATATGCTGAGCTATTAGCGATACCTTTCGCAAACACATAGGAAAGATCAAAATTATCTTTTACTATAATTGTGTAAAAGCTGTTTAAGAATCTGAACTTTGCAATTTTCTCCGATAAGTAATTAATGACTTAAATAATTATTTTACAAATCATTTTCTATTCTTAGACTCAATAATTGTTTTGAAATATTACTATAATGTCAATTTTCATTAATAGCACTTAGATATACAATACGGTGAGTAACAACAATTTAACATGAAAGAAAATATAACTTACCCTGATATAGTTGAGCAACTAAAATAGAAATTATTCATAAAATTTTAATTATCAATTGAATTTAATAAAATTTATTTTTTACTTAATCCGATAAGAAAATTTATTGAAAATTATCAGTTATTATAATGAAAATTTATATAACATAAGTTTAAATTAATAGGAGCTAGAATATAGAATCATCCAAATAAAATAAACTTTTATCTATTTCATTAAAAAGTACCATACCATTTATTTATAAAATTTTAGTTAAAGGATGACAAAATTAAAAAGATTGTAAAAAGTTTTAAAAAGTACTAAATCAAGAAATTGGAAACGTTCTTACCAATATTTTGAATCACTGAAAAAAATATTTAAACTTAAAATATGATGAATATATACACATAATAAATATTCCCACTGTATTAAAAACATTATCTTATAAAATTCATGAAAAATAAAATGTTTACGTTTATCAAGTAATTTATATGATATGTGTTATTTTAACGTAATATAATAGCTTTGTAAAATATAAAAAAATTGAACTTTCTGGATAGACATTTTTTTGTCTTTCTTTTCCACAGATGACAAATCAAATATTAATCTCATTCTTTGTTATTTTCTTTCAAAATAAGTATAGTCAATGAGCTTATTGTTCATTGCTTTTAATAAATTAAATGAGTGTATAACATCTGTAATAAGAATGTAAATTTCTGCGTTAGGAAGTTCTCAATTAAATAATTGTTAGGAAATTAAAGAGCTTGGATTACTCTTTTGAGAAAATAGAAAAACAACATTACAAATATCTTTATGTGCAAAAAAAGAAAGATAATAATAGCTTTTTTTCTATAAAAATTAGTTTTTTTTAGAAATATCCCCTCATGTTTTCTTTATCATTGTTTTCCAATTGCTCAAATTTTTGTAACACTTCTAAGCATTTTCATAGTAGAACAGTAACCAATAATTAACAAATTTTAATGGGACTTGTTTCCATGAGAGAATTCTGAAATATTGTTTATTTTTAAAACTTGATTTTATATACATATGTTATTATGGTTTTTAATTTTGAATGGTTTAGTTGATATAAAAGAGACTGAATTAAATTGTTAATGAAGCTAAATAAGAACGTTAACTTTATTTACATCACTAACAGTTTAATAAAAAATTATTTAGATGTACATTGTTTTGAGAGATTTTTTAACCAAATTTAAATAATTAATTTATACTTTGATAATATTCAAGTATTTTTTTAAATAAAAACTATTTAAAATTTTGAAATTTTAAATTATATATATTCATTTGTTTGCTACATTGAAAATTGCACATGCAAAAACATATACTGATCTTCACAATTAAGATTAATTAATTGGTTTACAGTATAAGAATTATATATTAATTAAATTATATAATATTAGTAACGTATCTGATCATATATAAATGTTTTCTTTTTAACATTAAACATTTTTAATATTGTGAACATATGTAATATTTGACGAAAGCATATGTTATAATAATTATCACGAAACTAACATATGTTCAATGTTCGGTCTTAGATCCATTGTTACGAAAACCATGCGTCTATTACAAAAATATAATCAACAGGCTAGCTGAAAAATGTGTTCTTGGCAAACATAATTCCTACAGACTTACGATCTCACTGATTTTGAATCCAAGGGTAGTAGAGCGTGTCATAAATATATAATATTTTAAATTTTAGAGTGTCGAAAATTGTATCTCAATTCTAATAGTTTGTCAAGATGAATAATTTATTGTTTAGTTCTTAAATGTATGGTGCACATTCCCCATTACTCAATAATGCTGTAACTTTATCATTTACATAACACATCAAATCACAATAGTATTTTATGTCTCATAGTTCTCGCTTAATTTTTCTGAAGGCTTTTATACATTAATATATTAAGCAGACTGCGTGTAGAAATTTCCCTATATTTTTGAGTATAATTCAATTTAATTAAGAAATAATTACATTGTGATATGTGTTCGATACCCAATCTTACTGTTCGTAAGTTTTCATCTTTTTCTAACATTGTTTTACTATATGTAAAAATTAAAATAATATTTTAAATTCTCAAAGAATTTAAAATATTATTTTAATTTTTTCTAAATGTGTCTGTTATTATGTTATTCAAATATAGTTTATAATACATGTACAAAATAATTCGGTTTGTTTAATTTACTGCATCTAAATAAAATTATGATTATTTTGAAGCTTTGAGATACTTACTGCCATCAATACCACCTAGAAAGAAATCTCAGAGCCTTAGTGTAAACAATCACTTGAATATAAAAAATATTATTAAATGTTATTGTAAATCATAAGTTATCTCAATATAAAATGACTACAATATTTTGTTTTTGGAAGCATTAAAATATATCTTTAAAACTAAATGAAATATTAATATGTATATAAATATATATTATAATATTTGGATGTTATGTCTTAATTAATGGAAAATACTTTTGAAGGAATATCTGTCTTCTGATAAATGGTAGTTATAAAGGAATGAAGACTAACAATTAAAAGTTTTAATAAGCAACTAGATAGCAATGTACATAATTGTTTGCACTTTATTTTTATGTTACTAATACAATTTCTCCTTAATCGCACAGCTATTTATGTTTATTCTATTTTTCTTACAAGCAAAATTTTAGAAAACTGTGATCGTTTGAGTGACTGTTTATCATTTAAAGTGAACTAATGTTATTAATTGGTGAAGTTAATTCAATTTAAGAAAAATAATCTTTGAAAATAAAGTCTTCAGAACTATTTTTATGCTTAACTGTATTGATCCATAAAGAATATAAATTTTTCGAATTATCTTTAAACATTTATTGACTTGAAAAACAGCTCAAAACAGCGGTTCTCTGAAAAATTCCTTAAATATTTTTTCTAAAAGAGAAATGAAATAAATAACTTAAACTCCTCTTTATTATTTATAAAAATAACAGCTTTTTAACATAAAAATAACAGCTTTGGGAACAATTGAAGTGAAACAAATTAATTTTCCGCGTTTTCACTTCAGTAAACATAAATATTTTCTAAACAGTGAGGAAACATTAATATCGTCAATTTATCTAAATTTTCGATGATCACAGACGCCATTTTGATTATAATAAACATATTAAATTAGTTAGAATCATCAAATTTATTTAAATTATATTTTCTTCTATTTAATTTCTTTCAAAATCAATTAATAATCAATATTAAATATATTTAATTGCCTTGATGTTTATCAGAATAATGTATTTATTGCAGTTTATTTTTAGATGCTAAACTAACATGAACAGACTTAATAGGCTATTAATCCAATTTCTATTCTCTAATTTATTTTCATTAGAAAGACTTTTTAATTGAAAAATACCAATAATCCTGATATTTTATTTTAATATTTTAGATTTATCAATTAAATTAAAAATATATATGTAATGAGAAATTTTGTTATGCTTCACATGAAAAAATCTCACTTATATTGTTTTGTATAATTAAGTTTAATTATCTGCATATTATACCTTATATAATTTTAATTTCATACTATTTGAATAATTTTTATTTCGATATTTTCTTTAGTGAATTTATGTCTTTTTAAAGTAATTTTTAATTAAATAGTAAAAGGAAGTAAAGTAATAAATAAGAATTACCTTGCCCTTTAGCTAAAATTTTAAAAGAACATCAGTTCACACTAATTTTAGTGGCAGAATAACCTATATCCATAATATCAATTTACTTCAAAAATAAATCATTACGATGTTAGGAAATGAAATATAAGAAAATTTTGGGAACGTATTAGTTAAAAATAAAAATAATATAATTCTTTCGATAAATGAATAACATACATGATTGCAAAATTTATACACATAGGTACTTATTTAATATTAAAATCTTCATGAAACTAAGAGATTTTAAAACAAATACACAATCCTTAACAATAATAAAATTTAAATTCTAGAATGATGAGAATCATTTTGGTTAAATACAGTCTACGTGAATAACATATTTAATATAACATAATAATAAGAATAATAATAACATAATACTAAAAAAATTAATGAAAAGAAAAATAAGAGATAAATATAATATTGATAAGATAAAAATAACAAAAAAATAACAGGAAATGCGAAAATTTTGGTAATTAAGATTTGCGACATTCTATAGACCAGAAGCTAAATTGATTCAGTCATTCCTATGTTAGGAAACGAAAATAATTTAAATAATTTCTAATATTAATATAAGTATTTTTCTTATTTATATAAAATTTATTCATCGAAGAAAATAATATTTAGTTGTTTTATTCGCTTAACAACTCTTAATTTTTGCAATATATATTTTATATGAAACGAGCACTATTTTTAATATTTTATCAAAACCAATTTTCTTTAATTTCTCTCTATTTAAAATCAACCAACTTCGATTTTCTCCAAAATTAAAGTAATAGATTTAAAAAAAAAATGCATTGTATTTTTCATATATTTATGTTAAATTATTTTCCTCTAATAATTTAATAGATTTTTGACACATAACAGTCAATAAATATATAGAAATTTATTACAAATTATTAAAAGTTTAAGGTCATGTAAATTTCACAGAAATGACAGAAATTTGAATCTTCAATTTGTTTGTTTAACTCAAATGAATTTAATAATTGTGTATCAGCCTTTAATATCTTATTACAAAAAGAATTATTATTTATTACTATTCATTTTATAATAAGATATAATTTCTTAGCAATTATGTTAATGCATATAATTTCTGACCAAAATGTGTTTTATATATATTAATTATTTTTCTATATATTAATAAGATTCAGTTCTTTAAATTAAATGTTTAAAACTTAATTAATATTGAAAATTAAAACGTAAAATAATTACTTGTTAAACATTTTAACAATTAATTAACTAATTGTTAAAGTTTTAAATTTTCTATTTTTTCCCAACATCAGAAACCATAAAATATTTTTTTTTACATTTTTTAAAAATACGATGGAAATACGAAAAAACTTTTCTTGTTAGTCAATCTTAGAAAATACTGAAATTTATAAATGAATTGAAGCACTTATATAAAATACTTACAAGAAAATTACAAACAACAGCAAGCAAATTTAGAAGTAATGTAGTTACTTATTAATTAATTATTACAATTAATTAAATTAATGATATTTAAAATTTCACTGTACTTACTATTCTTAACGGCATCTATGTAAAACAAACAAAATTTTGAGTTAAAAA
>JAPDSC010047041.1:29944-44262 GCA_026290005.1 Latrodectus geometricus
CATAATGACTTCTTCAATCGTACTTTAAATATTGTAAATCATGACATTTCATTAAAATATTTTTCTTTCATTTATCAAGAATGTTTCATACCATGAATTTAATGTATTAACGTTACGTTTGTTTAAACGTTCAAAATTTAATGTTTGTTCAAATGTTCTATAAAAATCTCTAATTCTTGTTTTCAAACAAAACAAATACCATTAAATATGTAAAATAGTGCAGATTACGTCTGCTCGAGAGGAATTTTCAAATTTATTTTTCAGTAAGTTTGGTATTCGCTTAAATCAATTCCAAAGGGATGAAAAATAAATAGAATGTATTGTAATTGCTTATCTTTTATAATACTGTAACTTTTATAGCATTGTAATTATAATAGTTATTGTGTAATAATCCTTAACAGATTATTTATATAAATCTATATTCATTCGCAAGCAACCTTCATATTATCAATAAATTTAATTCATGTTATTTATGGAAGCAATATCGCGTAAGCGTAAACTCCAAATTAAATCAATTTGTGAATGACATTGTAATGAATGTCACAGTCGTAAAATCTTCAGCTGCATCTACCTTAGTTGGAAAAAATTAATAAAATTAAATCATAATTCAAAAGTAAATTATAAATGTGCGATGTGAAATACATGACATTTACTTGAATGAATACGCTTATGTAAATATATTTCGACTACATTAATGAAAATATAAACACTTCAGATATATTATCATTTATAAAAAGTACATATATTTATTCATAAAAAAAGGTTTGTGAATCTAATTCTTATTTTAAGACATCAAGTTAAACGAACAATTTGGTTCTGAAATTAAAATTTAACTTTTGCTGAAAACATGATAGCAGGGAATCATGAATCACTAGAAGCCTTCAAAATGTGATTCTTCATCACACAAATTAAAACTTAGTAAACTCAATAAGTTTTCACATGTATCTTCTTGAAGAACAATACATTTATTTGGAGATGTACCTTATTAATTCTAGAGATATAATTTCGAATCTTGGTATCATTGTAGATAATTTTATCAATTTTCAACCAAGTCCTTCTTACACATTTTCCTAACTACAGAGTTTACTTTTTATTTGCATATAAATATTGTATCTGTTGAAAAATTACTCATTTAAAAATTTATTCTTCACAAACAACACTTTTTCTTCTGAAGATTATAATATTTACTAAAGTAGTAATTTATTATATTTTATTAACAAGAAATTCAAAATAATGCAACTGTACTTACTTTTAGCAACCTTAGCAACTACAAAAAGGAAAATGATTTTTAATTATTATTGATATAGTTTTACATATCAATTTTATATTTTTTTTAATAATTTGTATATTCAGTGCTTTAAATTGAACTGAGAATATCATTAAATTTATTTTTGAAATGATTAAATTCCTTCACACCAAAAGCATTGAAACAGAATATTAATATGTGAAATAAATATATATTAATGCAATTTATAATAAATGCTTGGGAATGTAAGTTTTCAAATAAAGTACTTTTACAGCAGTAATGAGATTCATGCTAGTAAATTTAGGATGTTAAACAAAATTATTTTTAAAACTATAGAATAAAATTGGTTTTTATCTTAAAAAATTAAAATCATTAGCAATATATGAAAGATAGTAATCAATCAAAATATTAACAGGAAAATTAGGTATATAATTAAAAATCAATATACATTTAAAAGTCAAATAATAATTTCTAAAGAATTATTTTTTAACGAATATTTTACAGAAAAATATCATAACAGACGAAAACCATAGGCATTTCTTTAATTGGATAACAAATTAAAATAGTAAATTAACTCATTTTCTATTTTTATGTATAAATTTGAAAAAACTATCATATTTTTTCATAAAAGATTTCAAAATATACCCTTTTTATTTAAAATAAAATATATTCTGCTTACCATTTTGGTTGGCATCTAAAATTGTAAACAAAAAATATGTTAAAAACTTATAAATAAACAACATTAGTTAAAACATAGAATCGTATATTTTTAATTAGATGTTTTAAAATAACATTTTTAAATCTTTTATTTAAAATAATTAATATAATTTCTAAATATACTTTGTTAAAAAGAATTTTTACTTACAAAATTTCAGAAATTTTAATTACTTAATATGAATTTTAATTTTGAAAACAACATTTTTTGGTCTATTTTTGTTTCAAATAAAGCAAATATATCATTTCTCATCTTGATGAAAATAATTAATTAAGTTAAAAATTATTATGTATGATATCAAAATCAGAAAACGTATCACAACGTGAAAATTATTTAAATGATAAAAACATATTTACAGGAAAAAAACTTAATAAAACATGTTTTAATCTATAAGTCAAGATATTGTTCAATTTAAGCTATCTTATAAAAATATAAATCCAACGAAAGTTTATGATATTTAAAAAAATAAACTCATTTCCCAAAGGAAATGCTCAGGAAAGTTAATTTTTAAAAATCAAACACACAGTTTCAGAACCTTTAATTCGTTGCAGAAGTAGATTGAAATATATAAATACGTCACACACACTCACCAAGCAATTACCGTTTAGTATCAAGAAAAGGGTAAAAATAGTTGTATAAGAAGCCAAAATTATTTTTACAAGAGTTGCTAAGATTGAGACTTCGCTTCCGAAATGAATCTCATTAATTATTTTTGAAATGCACTGCTTGCCTAAAGACGTTGAAAATTTTAAAATTCTGCTATTCATTTTGCAAATTTTATCATGAAAATAGAAAAAATAATAAAATACTGAATTTTTATCCTACATTGTAATGAAATTAGCATTTAAACTTTATATAGTTATAATTAAAATATGTAAGTTACGTTGGACAGTAAAAGTTTATAATTTAGGAATTTATGATAAATTATCTGCTTAGGTAAATGATAAAAGGTACGTTTCCTATAAACATAGAATTCATTTTCTCTAGATAAAAGAAAAATTTTATAGTGATATTATATAACAATATTTATTTCAATTCCAAAACTATTGAACTACGGATATTTTTTCTATTAAAAACCTCACAGTATTTTTCAATGAATCTAATAATCTCACTTAACGAATTGTAACTCATTTATGTTAGCTCAAATATAAGTACTTTGTAAACTTGTATAATGTTGTACAATGCTGGTACAATATTCAAGATTGTGGAAAATGTTTTTGTTTAATGTTTGATTATATGTGGTCATTAATAAACAATGTTTCAAATTTACCTAAATTAGTCCCCAACAACAAAGCTAAGTTTCAATTATTTAAATATTTCGAAACGGTATCTTAAGGATATACATGAAAAATATTAAATGAAACCCAATCAGGAGCTCAATTAAGAAAATGTGTGAATGACTAAAGAAAGTGCCTCACGCAGTATTTCTGACTTCTGCTTTCTTAAAATTTTTAACAAAATTTATTACTTTATGTGTGAAATTCAAGTCTAAGTAAAAATAACAGAAAGGAAATATATATATTGTTTGTTTATCTACAACCAGGTGTAATGAGTTATGTCACTGTTCACTTGTCTATCTACAGTCAGGTTTGTCTGTGAGACTAATTCAACGAATATCTATAATTAAAATCATATTCTGATATACTAAAACAACTAAATTCGGAAAGGAAGTTGAACCCGAAGCATTGTTGCTTAATCGGGAGAGCATTGCTCTATCGAATAAAAGGAGGTGAGAGTTCAATGCTGAGACCGGCTAAGGACCTCTAATGGTGAATGGGGCACGTGAAATATGTTGAGGTCACAAAGTCCCCCAACTTTCCATTCCAAGTCCATACCTCTAGGACTGGAACACCAAGGAATAGGGGCTTCTACTTGGTCTCTCCCTTAAAAAATAAAAGATTTACTACTGGATTGTAGTGCTGCCATCTAATGTCATCTGAAAGAGAGGAAAAGATCTCTTCAGACTCGACAAGGAGCTATATTTTATGTCAGGTGCAGAAAATGTTAAAATTGAACTTGACTAGATTTGGGGATGATACAATATGCTAAATAAGTTGTAGCAGAGGTGCTTTTGTCCTCAAATACCTATATACTAAGACCATTCAAGAAATTAAGATCAAAAATTAGGTATTCTTGATATTATTGTGTTTTTTTTTTCCTCAGTGGTATGTCATTGATTTAGACTAATTCACTGAGACATAATCTTCAAGGCGGAAAGGAAGACTGATATGGCTTCCATTATCATTTGATGTGAAGCAACCTGGATACAAGACTGAGAATCTGATCTGGAAAGTGAGTTTTCATTATTTTATGAAGAGAACAAGAAGAAAATCAAGACTTAGCATATCAAATGAAATGGTATCATTTTCACTTAGAAGACATTGCAACAATGTGCTTATTTTTCGTAGCTTAGCCAAAATTAGCTAACATTCTGGGTCGATCGATACGTTAATTAAGTTTGATGAAGTTAACGAAAATATGATAACATAAATCAATTCAAAGTAATTAAATTATTTGCAAAAATAACAAATTATGATGGCTTATAAGATTTTTTTAATTACTTTTTTATAATATAAAAGATTTAATAATTTTGATAGTTAAATTTGCTGGCTAAGTTTCTCAATTATGAAAGAAATCATACATCTAAATACGAGGTAACTATAATGATTATTAATTTGACCTACATATGAATTTTGTAATTAACCCTAAAAAAGGTTTTTTTAATTTTTGAAAATTGTATTAAAAATACTTGCCTTTTATTTCTTGCTCTGTAAAATAGTAAAAACAAATAAAATTATTTACAAAAGAACGTATTTAGTTTATATATAAATTTTAAAAAATGCATTTAAACTTAGATAATTTACACTTTGCCTGCATTTTTGTAAATATTCACTATTGATACAAACTTCCTATTACAAAGATGCTTAATATCACACAATACTTACGAATTATAATTATAAGATTTTTATATAAAATAGAAAATTTATAATCCTTCTAGATTTTCAAGTTATGTATGCGCGTATAATATACATGAATCATTGTAAATACAGGTGTGCCTTTTTACCTTATTTTGAAATGTATTCGGCAGAAATTTTTCTGACTTTTAAATAGAAAATCATATTGCATACCGGAATTTTAAGTTGCAATTTTCTTAATGAAGTTTTTCCTAGATAAGATTTGTTGTTACTTATCTAGTAATTTTTACAAAAAAAAATTACTTAATTTATATCAAATTCATAAGGGAAACAGAATTTTAATTAAACATATAAACTAAGATATATATGAATATTATGAAAATATTTTGAAATTTGATCCTGTTTTAAGTAAACTACTAAATATTATATTTTCGAAAAAACTTCCTTTATTACTGTCTTAAAACTGATCATTATAATTTTTTTATTGCCATTGAATTTTATATATCTTATTTTTCATTTTAAATAATTTACATTCTCAAATTTATTCATATTCTGAGACTTGAAAATGAAAGTGAAACAAGCTCATTGTGACGTCATTAAAATCGTATTCGGAAATAACTTGATGCGAAACTAAAATGTTCTAATTCAAGTTTCCCATGAATAGAAATCACCATTCTTAGCCACTTGCTAAATTTGACTTCTGAAAAAATATTCTATTTCCTAACGTATGTATTCAGCAAATATTGAGGCCGAAATTTTGTCTGGGACGTATGACAGAAATGTACTTAAAACTTATTTGTTCCAACATGGTTGGTTGTATTTTTAGTTTTATGCTCATCTGCAGCTCTCAAGATACATAATAAAATGAGTAATGACATTTAAACAGGCTTTCTATTGCTATTTATGTTACTTTTCATTGCATTGTTAACTTTATGGATTTCCGCCACATTTCTTATTAGCTGAAGTGCCACTTAAAATACCATTAATTTCATTGTCATATGATTTTACAGTTGATTCTTATTTAAAGATAGAGTATTATGAAACGAGGAAGAATAATTCTATTTAATTTCAGTACTTGAGTTTCTGTTCTAGCATCTAAATTTCACTTCAGAGAGAAATATCTTCTATATCATTGAATTTCAAAGAAAAAAGACTCATCTGGTTTCTGAGAGGTAATGAAACCTCTTGTTAAGATAAAGAGTCATAGATATCTTAATAACATCAGGCAGGATTAATAACAAAAACAGAAGTGATATATAGGAAAAATACGTTGTTAGCCACTATAAATGTAACACCCTGAAGGAATCATGCAAATAAAATGAAATTGACAACATTCTTTAGCTGAGTTGAGATTTGCAAATGATTGGAATTTCAGCACAGACGCACATCAAGAGGGTCTAAGGTGCCACTTTAAATAGCTATTTAAGGCCTTTAATATTTGCCAATTACAAGTTCGGCATTTGTGTTTTCCTTGGGCTTTTTTTCAAAAAAAAAATGATCAATTATGCCTCGTATTAAACAGCGATCATTTTTTGATCAAGTATCCGCATTTAACAGAGGAGGGATAGTGACCTACCGCGATTGTAGATTCTATTTCAGGGAAATCGGTAGAAGTGTTGGATGAAACCAAACATCTGTAATGCGGATACGTTATCGGTGGATGCTGAAGGGTACGACGGACCGATATGTTCGATCGCATCCCCTTCAGTGCACCATTTCATGATGACAAGCAAATTTTGCTCATGGCAGTGATTGATTACTCAACCAGAATCATAGCACAACACATTTAGTCTGTAACGCCTCATACAATGTCTGCGAGTACCACTCGACGCCGTTTAAAGCAGAATAGTCTTTCCCCAAGACATCCATTGCTTCGTCTACCTTTGACGCAGAATCACAGATGTCTCCACCACCAATGTTGTGATAAAAGAAGGATGAGGACGGGAGAATGGGATGTTATCTTTATTGACAAGTCACACTTCTGTCTGCAACATCATGATGGTCGTATTCGAGTCCGAAGACACCTTAGAGAGAGGATGCTGAACAGAAGAGTTAAGGACCGCAATACTGGTCCTGCACCAGGTATATTATGGTACTACAGTATAGGATGTTATTGTATTTCACTGTCGCACTCCTCTAGTGCGCATTGCGGGTACTTGAAATAGCCAGAAATACATCTTCGAGCTATTGGAGACAGTTGACTTTCCTTAAATTCAGAGCTTGTTCACAACCAAATATGAACGAGATCACACGTAGCACACATTGTCCAAGGATTCTTCGTCAATCGCCAGATGGAATTGCCACCCTGGCCGGTACGTCCTCAGGAATTTCGCCGATAGAAATCACATGATATAGAGTTGATCAACGATTGACAAAGATTATATCCCCAGCTACCACACCAGATCAACTTTGGAATCGTGTGTATTTGGTCTGCTATATTCCAAGAACACATCCAAAGTCTTCTTGAATCATTGCCGAGGCATGTGGCAGTGATGATCTCCAACAATGGTGGCTATTCTGGAAGTGGCAGGAAGCACACTTCACAGAACTAAATAAATTTAATCATTTGCAATTTCAGTGGCCAGTAGTGTAAATAATACTGTAAAATCAGATCTTTTACTCTAACTTAATGACATTCATTCTCTGAATATTAATTTTTTATCAGTATAATTTTTAAAATATTGACTAATTAAATCAAACAACTTTTTAAATAGATAATCATGACATTAAATCATTGCTTGCGTATTATAATGAATATGCAAGTTATCTTTGAAACATCTGACACGCTTTGATCCTCAATAACTCTTAATAAATATGTATCTAAGTTCCTGAAGTCTCAGGAGCATTTAAATCTTATTGAAGTCAAGGATTCGGTGTGTTGCCCTCTGTGTTACCAGGGGAATATGGATGATGCTTCCCCCAAAAATTGCCTCATTCTTTTAAAGGTTTTTTAAAACACTTTATGAATGCCAATTTGTATTTTAATGCCAACTTTATGTCTATTTACTTTGTTTGCTTTTAATAAAATAGTGACATTTTATAATTTTATAATTATTAATAAAATAACATGTGTTATATGATTAAGATAGATAAAAATATTCTTAAATGATTACCAAGCATGTTGCCATCTGTAAATGAGAAAAAAAAAACAAATGTTGTTAAAATCATAAGTTGAATTGAATAATGTATTGAATTTAGCAGTTAGAAAAAAATATTTTTTTTAAAAATATATGCGAAATTTGAAAAAAAATGCAGAGAATTATATGACAAAGCAACCAAATTATATTGTTTTTAATTCCAGATCAATTAAAATAGGGCCATGAATTTAAAAATGTTTGATACAAATAAGCTTATAGGAAAAGAGGATACAAAATCAAGCATGAAATGAAATTAATATGTTAAATTTTTTCCAGTACTATGATATCTATGAGAATCATAGGAAAATCAGAATTTTGAAAATAAAAACTTTTGTTAGCCATAAGATATAACCATTTAAAAATTTACTTTCTACATTTTCTTATCATGAAGCTTTAAAAATACTTATTGTAAAATGGGAATATGGACCGCTATATGTGTGAAAAGATCCTTCCTAAAATTAATGCCTCACTTTCAAACATCTTTAGATATGAGAATATCCTATACGTTATTGCAACAGCTTCCCTGAAATTAATTTAAATGTGTACGAATATGTATTATTGTCATAGTTTTAATTTAAAAATAAAAAAGATTTTTACTATATCAAGAAATGTTTTCTATTCTTTACAAAATTATATTCTGGAGTATTATTTGTTTTGGATTTTTTTGATTTATATATTAAAGGACAATTTCAAAGTCTAGTATTCAGTAGAATGTTTCAGAATTTATAGAATACCAAAAGTTGATCGATGATAAATGAAATTAGTGCATTCAAAGGATTCATGGGAATGTCAAACAAAATATTAGTATTGATTGAAATACATCTCCGATTTTATGCAAAATTCACGTAACTTAAACTTTACTCTTTCAATTTTGTGCGTTGTTCGGTAATAAAATATGCAACTTTGGTTAAACTGTTTAAAAAAAATTACTTTTTTTGTCTGCTTAAAAAGGGAAGAACAAGATAGAGCGTTTGAGAAGAATCACAATCAGTATTATTATTTAGCGTTATTAAACCCTGACTTGTACTATGAGCAATATTTTCTTAATTTAAATTGTAAATATTCAGTTTGATTATTTAACACTGCATAATGAATAGTCTACAAGAGCTAAAATTTATATAGCTTTTGAACAACTGATGTATCTTGCCTTTTGAGTATACTTCTGTTTTTTCATATGCTTGAAAGTCCCATGGAACGAATAAATCAAACATGGCGATCGTTAGATTCTTAAAAGTTTCACAAAGCATATATGTGACTTTCAATTCCATTTATTCGATAATGCTAAGATAAGTCTCAGGACTTCCATTTGGAAATTGTGATTCTAGCATTAAGGCACAATGATACTTCAATCTAAAAAGCTTAAAAGTCAAAAACTTGGGAATGGCATGACTCTAACATGATGATCGTTAGATCTAAGCAGATTCTAAACAGGATCGTCAGATTCTAGGCCGAAATTCAACTTCCATTTCCTTTATTCGATAGTGTTAAGATAGATCTTAAAACATCTCTTTGAAAATTGTGAATCTAGCATCAAGGCACAGTGATACTTCAATATTAACATTAACACAGTGATACATCAATCTAACATGCCTGAAAGTCAAAACACTCATGGAACACATGAGTCTAACAAGATGATCATTAGATTCTTGGAAGTTTCACGAATCATAAATGCAACTTCCATATCCATTTATTGGATAGTGTTAAGATAAGTCTTAAGACTTCCCTTTGTAAACTGTAACTATGCCTTTCAGTGATACTTCAATGTTAACATTTTTGTAGACTAAATATATTGGATCCTTTTTTTGGTTTCACTCATTTCTCGTGTATTATCCATAGACCATCATAAATTTAAGGAATTTCAGCAATCATCCATGTTTGATCAACCATAATACAGCTGCAACAATAGCATTTCCAATACAATTTAACAGACTGAACAGTTTAAAATTCACTTAAGAATCATATTGCCAACTGTTGTTAATTATGATATTTTGTTACTGCCAGCTAGGAAGAACCATTTGCATAACAAAATTCATATATTAATTCTTAAATAATTACCAGAGCTGGAACCTGTAAAGAAAAGAAAACAAATCATATATTTGGAAATATAATACCATTTTCATAGCTTTTGTAAGATCATTGCAAATGGTAATGCCTAGCCATTATTCATTATTAACCATGGTAATGATCAATTACTATCAAATGTTATCATATTTCTATAATACCATTGAAAGTTGTATTTTATTAATATAATAGCATTTGCATTACAAATCTCAACAGAAAATCAATTAATTACCAGAGCTGGAATCTATGAAGAAAAGAAAAAGCAAGTAATTATAAATTAAAAATACGAATTGCTCAAATCAGTTAAAAAAATTATATCATTAAAATTATGTTTAAAAATCAAGCAACATACAATAAAAACATAATATTCATTAATTATGATCAGTTTCAAAAATCATGTAAAACATTTTTAGGAGGTAATTTAATCTTAGAATTGAATGTAAATTTAAGTGATCGCTTTTTATTTATTTACTATAAGATTATTATATTTTCTTAAACTATTTAGAATTCATAATAATAAATTATGATTCTAAATCGTTTGAATATTTATATAATAATAAGTATCAAAATAAAACGTATTTAGCATCAAAAACAAAAATCTGGGGAAAATTTTAAGATTTAGCTGCTCAAAATTCATTTAAATTTTAAATGAGAATATAAAAAAACTAATTATTAAGAATAACCATTATCATTTATAAAAATATTTTATTAAAGTAAGCTAATATATTAAACTATTTGAAGAGACAAAAGTAAGAGAATTTTAAATATTAATTTTGGTGAATAAATACGAAATAGAAATAAACATTTGTTGAATAATTGACCATCAAAAAGATAAAAATTAATATTGTTGAGCAGTATTTTATTTCTATTTACTTTCTATATCTAGACATTTTAATTATAAAAACTATTCTATTATATACTATAAATTTTGGAGTCATATATTTATCAATAATATGAATTCCGTACCTTGTTATATTTAATTTAATCATATCATACATATATTTTGTTTAATTGGAAAGTAGTAATTTTTGTGTTTAAAAATAAAAGCAAAAGTCATTACAATATAATTATTGAATATTACTAATTTTCCAATCATTTGTAATAAAATGTTTAACTATGGAATTCACAATATATAAATCTTCTTTGGCAAAATATTTATATTCCTTTTA
Source organism: Latrodectus geometricus (assembly GCA_026290005.1). Classification (NCBI taxonomy): domain Eukaryota; kingdom Metazoa; phylum Arthropoda; class Arachnida; order Araneae; family Theridiidae; genus Latrodectus; species Latrodectus geometricus. Next base: position 41,188 of record JAPDSC010047041.1, read on the forward strand.
TAAAATAAGAACACAAAACAAATGTCAAACAGCTTAACTTATTTTATAAAAATATTCCTTGTTAAATATGCTTAGTTTAAGCTTTAAACTATAAATATCTGTAGTTTAAATCTATCTGTAGTGTTTTCAAATCAATTTAAAATTTGATTTAAATTTATGAACGAAATTTAAATATTCAATGGAGTTTATTAACATAATACAGCAAAATTGATAAAGATCGTACAAAAGGTTTTTGTTTGACATGACTTTTAACTCACAACTCTAATTACATAAAATAAATGTAGTTCTTATTTTTAATTACTATATGAAAGTAATTGCAGTTTATAATATTATTTACAATTCTAAGTCCTAATTTTTGTGTTGAGTAAAAATTAAAAATCTAAGTCCTAATTTTCAATTTTCCCTCAACACTTAATTTTTATTTTTTAAGAAAATAAATTATCTCTTTTTTATAGTTATGAATATATTATGAAGAAGATTAATATCTTAATATATATATAAAAAATATGAATTTTTATTTAGCTGGTAGAACAGCTTAAGAATCATCTCGTTAATGAGGATTAATTATTATTAAAATCTCACGGGCTCACACTCGAATTGAATGGAGCCTTGTAGACAAAACTAAGCACTTGATTATTATAATAAGTAAAAAGTTTTACAAAATTAGTATTACTAATAAGGAAGCATTCCTCATTTAATACAATTACATTTCATTACAGCAGGCGTGTGTATTGCACTTTCGATAGAGTTTGCAAATGCGTTATAAATCTTTTCTCGGAATTAATTGCCACTACCATTGTGGTTATCATATGAGATTCCTGCAGTATACAATGATGTAGTAATTGTTAAAATCATGTGATATACGCTTTCATTTCTTCAACTAGGACAAGATAGTTCAAATGAAATAGGGACAATATTATAAATTCAAGGGGACATGATATTCAGAGAGGGGAAGCATATCCATAATAGAATGTTGATTGACTTTTAATTGCAGACTTAGATGAACTTTCCTCTTTCATGGTGCCGAAAAATGTTCTAGTAATTTCTTTGAATAGAAATATTTGAAATCGACAGACTCCTAATTTTACCTAGTTAACACCAACGTGATTCGCTAGTTAACACCAACGTGATGATCTTGGTGATAAACTTTATTAAATATTAAGCAAAATAAGCCAATCTTCAGCCAATTTGCTGAAAGATACCATAGAAATCCTTTGTACATATAAAACTAACTGTAACTTCCCTATTTAAGGTTCCCTTACACTCTAAATCTATTATATTATGGTATTTTGTACGGATAAATCTAAAATAAAATACAATTTGGTATTACATGATACATAGTAAAATCTGAAATAATTACCCGAAGCTGTAAAGAAATGCATACAAATAGTATTAATAAAACTATAACTTCAAAAATTGCAATAAGCAAATAAGAAATTGCATGTCATTAAATAAATGATTGAAATGCAAGCAATAACCAACAGAATATAAAAATTATATCCATGAATTATGGTAGCATTTAAATTAAGCATGGAAATTTAAGTGATGTAAATTTATCAAAGAACAATATAGAAATTAAAACTATTTCATTTAATTATTATATTTTTAAATTGTACAATTATATTCAGTATTGAGAATTAATAATATTTAATTCACATAACTTTTCAATAAAATATGTTTAGTTTCAAAAACAAAAGTTACAAGATTAAATTTTGGTATTTAGTAACTTTTGGAAGTTTTATTGTTAAGGAAGTACATAACAATTTTCATTAATATGAATAAATTATCAAATTTAAAATGAAATATGATAAATGTAACTTAAAAATATAAAGAAATTGTCACGAAATAAAACTAAATAAGCTTTGTTTTTAAACGGTTTAAAAAAAAAAGTTTACAATAACAAGATTTATGGTTAAAAATTATATAATAACAATCAAAATTATCTGTTAATTCATTTTAATGATAAAAATATTAAACATTATCCATTTTTTAAATAATTGCCTTTAATAATTCAATATATTATTTTGAATAATATATTAAAATAATTATTTTAAATTTGTATTTCGTTTTATACGCAAAAATATTAAATAAGTTATGAATTAGTTTACTTTAAAAATTCCCTGCATTTATTATTCACTAGATTTTTTATACCATCAAGTTCGTTTATGTTTAGTTTATGATTATTTTTTCATACTATTTTCATTAATATTTATAATTTTAATATTCAAATTGTATGATGTTTATGTTGATAAAATATTCAAATTCTTCTTACATGATATGTAAAAAATGTTTTATTTTTTATTTTATTTTTTTTTAATTTTTTTTTATTTTTATTTTTTATTTTTATTATTTATTATTTTTTTATATATTATTAATTAAAAATTATAAAAAAATTATAATAATAACCTAATTTATTTTATGTAAAAGTATCTTTTAATATGAATACAGTTAGCGTTTTTTAAAATATAACATAGAAATAGAAGAAAGAAATGTCGTAAGATAGAAATAATGTAAATTTGTGTACTTCTAAATTACTTTAAGTTTTGAAATAAATTTAAAAATATTGTTTAAAATATTTAAACAAATATAAGAATTGAATACAATTTCTTAACTTATTTATATATGATTAACACAAAACATTTTATACTTACGGGAAGCTTCGGCTATAAAAAATTGATTTAAAGCCTTATTAGTTACGTAGTAATATTAATTAATATACATGCAATATATAATTGTATCAATGTAAATAATTTATACACTGAATTATTTTAAAACAAAAAAAAATTATAACAGTAAATTATTAATTTTAAATTTAATTACTGCTGATTAATTTATAAAATTTTCACTAAATTTGATATTATTTGGAAGTTTACTTTTAAAATTCATTCCCACTGTATAAAAATATTTATGTGTATTGTTTATTTCTGATTTTCATAAATTGATATTTAACTTGTTTATTGAACCAATATAAACCTTTTTTCGTCAACTATTTCAATGAAATACAAAATCACTTAATACAATACACATATCAATAAACAAGTTAAATATCAATTTATGAAAATCAGAAATAAACAA
>JAPDSC010047041.1:54174-70918 GCA_026290005.1 Latrodectus geometricus
AGATTATGATAAATGCAACTTAGATTTTCATACAACTGGATCATTGTAAGCATAGCTTAGATTCTCATACCACTACATCATGATTAGCACTGATTAGATTATTTTTAAAAAAATTAACAAATTACGATATTTATTATTTTTGAAAAAGGTATTATTTTCGCTCCGACTGCAGTGAATGTATGTAAACTTACATCATAGTTCACCGATCAGGAATATATAGAACCGCAAAATTCAGTTTTTAATAATTTCAATATTTTTCAATTTTTAATTACAAAAGAGATTTTTAAAGGTTATCCTTTGATTCGTTTTTTCTGATATATTCGTAAAAACTCAATCACGGAGGACAAAACAGAAGTTTGATCAAAGTTAAGCAAATAATAAATATTGTTATCTTTTCAAATATCATTGATTCCCCAAAAGATTACTAATTTTCTCTCAGAAGACAAGACATAAGAAAATTGGTGAGTTTAGCTCCCAAATAGTAAAAGATCAAAAAACAATTCGGAAGGAATTTGAACGTTACTTTCGGCTAAAAATAACATCAAATTTTAAATATTACAGAAAATCACATATGTATCTAAAATCAAAATATAATAAAGAAGAGAATAATGTGACATAAAGGATGTGTCAAAATTGGGAATTTTATGTCTTTTATAATATAAATCGAATACATTTGCGTGTCATTCCACTACTTTAACAAATGTAGATATCTAAAAACTAAATATTTAATAACTTTCAATTGTTTGTAAAAAAATAACTTAACATTTTTTATTAAATAAAATCACACAATTTATATAAATAAGTTATTCAGCTAAAATTATAAATATTATTTTAATAAATACCTTGAAATTATAAGAATATCCAATTTCTAATATAAAAAACAAAAAAGAGGATGGACTTGTGTCTCAACAAATTAAAATGTTGGACACGCTATTATTTCAAGATGAAAAATATGTTTCCCAGCAAAGAAATTTTGAGAGGTATTTTTTAAAATGAAATGCACAAAAATTGTAATCTTATTTTTTAACGAGAAAAACAGAAAAATATATAACTGCATTTACTATTTATAAAAAATCAAAAGAACTAATTTTTAACAACGAGAAAAGAATAAATTAACTGATTATAATAAATTTTAAACATCTATCTGAAAATATGCATAAAAATCTGCATTGATAAAATGAAATAAAATCCCACGGATAAGATTTTATCTTTCTTTGTCTTCAAATTAAAATCTTTGATAAATGAAAAAATAATTTTCAAATCTGTTTTATCATAAAATTTTACTTCATATTTATTCCAATGTCTTTCATAAAATTTTAAATCTGCTCTTGATTTATTTTATCTTAAAATGTTCCCATGAAGATTTAGTTTTTCATAACTTAATTCATGCTTATTTATATAAATTTTATATGAAATCCTCTTTCAATCAATTTCATCTTTAAATTATTTTACAAAATCATCAAATAATTTTATTTTGTACTTTAAAATAAAGTTTCTCTGTAAAATATTTAAGTAAATTTTGAAAACTTTTAACACTAAGATTATACCATTATTATTATTAATTATCAATATATTAATTATAGTGACTATAATTTACAAAAGAAAAGCTCTGTTGGTGTAAGCATTTATTTTAGAAAAATGGTTAAAACAATTAAAAAACTAAGCAAAAATGCCGTATTAGCATAAATGCCACACTAAGTTCAATTGTGAATTATAAATATATAATATTATTAAGTATTGCCGTTACCATTAAAATTTTTATTAATATAATAATGCATGAAATTTTTTCTATGAAAAACCTATATTATAAAAATAAATAATCTATGTTTATGATAATTCCCATCATAAATGTACTTACATTTGCTTATAGAAATAAGGCAATATACCTATAACACTCTTACTACATTATAAAAACATCCCAATTACAAAATATTATTTTCCTAGAAAAAATTTTATTTTTCCTAAAAAAAGTTTACTAAAAATTTTATTATTATCTTTCTAGAAAAATTTTATTTTTCCTAGAAAAATAATAACATCAAACTATACATTATATGAAGCTTTCCAAATTGCATTCTTTGTCATCTGAATTGAAAATATCTCGATTCAAATAAGGAAATTTTAAGATATAGTCTAAAAGTACTCGTATGAGGGTGCTCTATTCAGAAAAAGAAGACCCGCATTTTGACTTCATTCGCTTAGTCTCAGACGGTCGAGCTTGGCTTTGCCAAGTGTCATTAGTAACAATCACAACAACATATTTTCTTTAAATGTTTTATTACTCACATTGAGGTAAGCGATTTATACTACCGCACATCGGGTAGTTTGTGATCTTATCAGAACTTTATGCCTTTCTTTGTGTTTCATGTGAAACATAAACTGCTTATCTAAAATTGCTTTTTAATCTTGCAATCATTTATTAAGAGATCAGTTAGTATTATTAAGTTTGATAATGGTACTGAAACAAGGATTAGTGTAGAAATAAACTTTTGAAGTAAAATTTATTCATATTTCAGTAAAGACATTTAATTTTTTTTGCATAAAAATCAACTTGAGTCTCTAGAAAGTTCATGCAGTATACATTTCTGAAAGCAATTTTCCAGCTGACATTGTAAAATGAAATTCTGTATGGGTGTGAAAGAAATTTTCAACTTAAAAATTAAATAAATAAATAATTAAAACATTAAATTTGACATTATTAAAGGCATCGAGGGATTTCAACTCAATACGAGTCAAATTTCACTGTTGAATTGTTTCAGAGCCACAATGGCATATTTGCAGTGATTAGGAGAATGTGTCTATTTTCCTCATATTGAAATGTTGAAGCTCCGTGGATTGATTACACTTCCAAGTTAACCTGTGACGTCTAAAGTAGTTTCTTGAGATTGAGTGCTTTGGAATTTCCCTAATTTTAGTGTAACACTAAATACCCCCTATTAAATGCAAAAAATATCTTTGGAAATCAAAGACCCGATGTTCAAAATTGCCTTGCCATATACCGTATTTTTCGCCGTATAAGACGCACCAGTATATAAGACGCACCCAATTTTAAAGGAGACAAATCTAGAAAAAAAAAGATTATGAACCGAATTCTGTAGTAAAATATTTTATATCAACTGTATAACGTGCACGATGACTCCCCGTGGAATTGTTTCCTTTGGGAATGTTTTCCTTTTAAAGATCGACATTTGCGGCAGTTTGGTACCATCTGCACAGCAGGACAACACAACCGAGTAGTGGGTTTTCTCATGCCCTGAGGTTTTTACGGTTATGCTTTTGGCTCCTTTTTTATCTACGGTTCTGTTAGATGGCACATCAAACGTTAGCGGGACTTCATCCATGTTCCTAATCTAGCTCATTTCAAAGTTATTCTTCTTCCTCGCATCAATAACAAGCTTATGAAAAGACAGAATCTTTGATTAGTATTCCTTGCCATGGTGGGCTTTTGTATTTGCCGTATAAGACGGAACTTTCCCCCCCCCCCCGATTTTGGGAAGAAAAAGTGCGTCTTATACGGCGAAAAATACGGTACTTCAATTATTACACCATGTATTGTGAGGAGTTACATTAGCTGTTTTGACAATGAATTTCTTTACTTATCGTCTTTGCTTTGATGATAAAAAAGTAGGAAAAAACGTAAATGTTTTGTAGGAAAACTTTGATATACCCCCAAAAATTAAGCGCCAAATCTGGCACTCCCTACAGACTTTTTAGGATTACTGTTTCTTATTTTGGTGTTGCCAATTTAGGTTTTTTCAGCTTTTAGGTTTTTGCTATTGTCAAATTTAGTATTTTTTTGTATTTGGTACTATTTTTTGAGTTTTTTTGTTATTAATTATTTGTATTTAGCAAGAATCCATCTTCGCGACAAAAAAATTCGCCAAATTTCCGATTTGGGGGTATATCAAAGTAGTTCCGTTTTGTATTTACGACATTTAAATAAGCGGTATAGGAAATTAAAATAACTAATATTCAAAACTGATGATTAATATTTGAAACTGATTTTAGTATTCTCGTTAGACATTTAGCTTTATTGTCCAGTTATTGACACCTGCCCGAGAATATTACAAGAGATTTTTTTAAGGTGTGTGCACAGCTGCCCAGTTAAATAAAGATAAAGGTTAAAATATTGTAAAAAATAAATATTCACATGATTGATTTAGCTGTATTGGAAGATTAATTTAGACGAAATACTTAAAAAAATTGTATTTTTCTCAATGTATAAACGACATTGCTCTTTTTCAAGTTTTATTTCTTTATTTTTTGTCCTCCTTAAGTGTATAAAATTCTCCTCATCAGTATCATTAATATGGCATGATATAAAAATAAAAATTCGAAATCGTGATATTCGAAATAGTATAAATCGAATAATTACATAAATATTCAAACAAAAACAATAAGAAATTTTCGAAGTTACAATACTGAAAATCCAAAATTGATAGAAATTAAATAAAAATGCAAATAAAAGTAAATACGTGAAAGTTCCAGATGTCAATATTCAAATTTTTAAAATCACTAAAAAAATATTTTATTTTATTAAGATATTTTTTTGAATAAAATATTCGAAATAGTGATTTTCAAATCCCGTAATCACGTGATAACACGTCAGTTTGGTTGGCGACAAAATGTTTGTCGCCATTCTTTCAGCTCTCGCCAAGCGGTGGGCAAAAATAAGATTTTAACAAATATGAATGTTAACCAAAATATGAACTTGTAGTAAAATTGATTATTCCGTAATATAAACTATTATGAATCTCATCTGGTTTGAGAACAAAAGGTTGTTTCATTCTCCGGTTTTATAATTTTCTTCTATAAGCAACAACTTTAAAAAAAAATTAAAACATAGGATCTTCTCCATGACTTTTAAGATTAATATTTTTTTAAAATTCTGAAAAGTATTTTTGTACCTATTGCAACAAATGTGTTATCTATTTTACCATTATGCCATTGAATGGAAACACTTTGGAATGCGGATTAAAGAAATTCGGGTATGAATATTTAATAATTTTATAATTAAAGTGGAATTTCAAGCGTTCTACACATCTTATTTAATAATTTTTTTATCTGACCAAGAGATGAGACTTCATTTTGCGGTACAAAATACCGTTTTTTGAACAAGGCTAAATAGTGTTTATTGCTAAAAGACACGAAGTCTTTTTTTAAAAATTCAGTTCTCCCTTGAAAGCTAAAAATACATTTTCTACTGGAAGTCAGTGCCCCTTAGTTTCAATTATATAATTTCTCTTTTGAGAAGCAGAATTAGTTTCAATTATATAATTTCTCTTTTGAGAAGCAGAAAGTAATACTAGTTAGGATTCATAAGCCTGGCTTGCCTACTCTAATGTTTCTTGGTTTAATGTAGCATAAATAACCATTATTCGTATAAATAACGAGTATTTGTATAAATTACAAGTATTTGTTAAAATAACCAGGATAATAGAAACTTACACTACTTCAATTAAAATTTATTTTAATTGAAGTAAGTATCCGTTTTTATTAACCTCTCTAGAATTAAAATTAACATTCAATACTTTTCTAATTCTAACTACATGTCATATTTTGCAGAGCATATGTTTAAATTTTACCAAATTTAATACAGTGAAAAACCCTTTATTAGTATTTTATAAAGTGAAATATTTGAAATATTGGCTTCCATGAATCTTATGCTTTACATAATGTCACTAATTTTTGCTATATTAGATTTGCTTATTTACCTTTTTACTGTTATCGTTTGCATACGAAGACTAATCAATGCACTACGAAGTTCTACAATTCAAAGAGGATTCAGAACCACTACAAACATTCAAGCCTGGGATTGCAGTCGAACCCGCAAATGATACATATAAATTTATCCCAACAGAATTGAAGTATTATGTTTATGATAAAAAAATATTTTTTCGAATAAAAATTACCTAAATTATAAAAAAAAATTTTAAAAATTCGTACACTAATGTGAAAAATAATAAAATTAACTACAGTTAATATGCTTGATCGTACAGATATTCACATTTATGCTTTGTGAGATATACTTCAATTGCAAGCACTTTAAAAGTCTTAAAACTAAATACAGAATATCTTGATGAAGGTAAATGCTATTTTGGATAAAAATTTGCAAATATTAATAACAAAAATATTTTTATTTTATTATTTGTAATAAATTATGAAGTTTAAATAACTTACATTCATTTAGTAGCTTGATACAATTTTAATATACGAAGTATTAAAGTTTTAAGACATCGTAATTTTAATAATATCATTCATTTCTTTATAATATAGAAAAAATTTTGAATTAAATGTTTTCAATAACATCATAGTTTCTTGTTATAGTCAATTTTGTTTAAGTGATTATTTTTGGAGCTTGTATTTATAAGAAAACATTCACTTAATAACTATTATAAAATAAATATTTTTAATTTTATAAGAAAAATAATGAAATTCCATGCATAATATGAAATTTATACTACCAAATGTTTCAATTTCCAATTGATCAAGATATGATGAATTGGATAATTTATAAAAATTTATATTCTTTTAGCATTCTATGCCAAAATATAATTTATAAATTGATTCTTTATATCGTTTGACCTATACCTCGAGACATGGACCTTAACAAAAAATGAAGAGAAGCTATTAGCGACCTTCGAAAGGAAGGTCCTGCGAACCATCTTTGGCGCTGTTCTCGATAATAACAACTGGAGAAAAAGATACAATTTTGAAATTTATGAGCTTTTTAATGACAATGATATTATCAAGTCTATAAAACTGAGCAGAATGAGATGGGCAGGGCATCTAGTAAGAATGAGCCAAGAAAGAAAAGCATTAAAAGTTTTTAATGTAACACTCCTCTAATGAAACACCCAAAAAGAGATGGAAAGACTGTGTGGATAAGGATTTTGTCATCCTAAAAGTAAAGAACTGGAGATCAATTGCTGGGAGAAAGGCAGATTGGGAAAAGCTTCTGAGGAAGTCCCACAAAGAGCTGTCGTGCCAATGCTGATGATGATTCTTCATATCGAATGCTAGAAGAAAAAAGAGTTTAACTGACATCGAGATATGCAGACTGAAATGTACTAACTATGATATATATAATTTAATCGAATGTTATTTTATGCATTCTCGATTTTACAAAGTGTTTCTTGGATTGTTGACAGAAGTTCAAAGCAGTGATGGTATATATGAGATGAGGGAGGGGGAGTTGAAACATGTTATTCAATGAACGTGGATTCACAAACGGCGTTCAACGGCTGAAAATGGCAAAAATATTTATGAAGAATACGGTGTATAGTGGGACAAAAGAAGTCTATAGTAAATCGAGTAAGCAATTAAGATCAGATACAAAGGCAATGAAGGAGGGGGGAATACTTGAAAAGAGATAAACAAAGATTAGTGAATTTGAGAAAGATGAAACTGTCTATGCAAATTTCTCATTAGTGTGGAAAAGAAAAAACGAGGAAGATTTAATCAACAAATATTTCACATTCAAGTGTTATACTATGAAGTATGTCTGAAATTTTCAAATAGTATATTTAATTACACTAGAAGTAGCCAATCTGTTTGGTGACAGTGTCACAATTTAAAAAAATATGCGTGTTACTTACAATTTTCCTAATATACTAAAAAAGGGGAAATGTCATAAAATGTTAAATAGATTTGTTAATTTTTATTGACTTACATAAAAACAGTATACTTTTTATAGCAAGTCAGATTAGTTTAAATATAAAACATTAACATAAATAGAAGTACAAAATTAGCCTTTTCATTTGTAAACGGGATATGACAGGAATATTTGCTGTTGAGATCACTATGCAGCTGTTTCACATTTTGTCTTCATTAATTGTTGTCAGCCAGGCTTCAAAATCCTGTGTATCGAATAAACTGAGTTGTTAAATCATAAAATATGTTTTTCATGATTTTGATTGATGTCAAAGATTTATTTAAGGACACAGAAAGTGAAAATAAAAAAATTTAAACGATGAAATTCTATAGCAAAATTTAAACACAGTTTAAAAAAGATGAATATCTTGTTCAGCAATATAAAATAAATTTTGGAATAAACTTGAATAATTATGAATAACTCCTCGAATCCTTTTATAATTATGAAACATTCCCTTGAGAAATAAACTATCATTGCGAGGATGCTTAATGAGCTCATAAGTATCCTTGCTATGGTACTTTATAATGTTTTCCCATAACAATATTGTTTTATTACTCCGTACAATATTGTTTCATCACTCGTAAATCTGGTTTCATTTTGTTCCGCTTTTTGCACTGTTATGTACGTAACGTATGAATAAAATTTTTATGCATTTTTACAGTTTTAAAGATGACATCAAGTTTTTTAATAAGTCTGTGAGCCAATATTAAGACTTCAAAGTGCAACGGTTTAATCATTCATGAGCAATATCCAGCAAAAAAAAAATTTGACGTGCCATACCAGTTGCTTTTTAATTTCTTAGACCAATGCCATGTTCGCCTAGTTGGTTAGGCCGTTCGTTTTCGAGATTCCCACCTGGCTGCTTCTATTTAGAACCCAACTCAAAGCCTTGAGTTGGGTTCTACCAATTAGAGATATACAGGGAAGAAATCTAGTGCAACAACAATTCTCAGACCTTATCTCATGGACTTTTTCTTTTGAAAACACTTAAAATATCATTTTTTGGGATACTTCCAGAATTGTATCAAAAGCAGAATTCATTTGGAACAGAAAGAGAAAAATCTCACAGCTACGTATCATTATTGCAGCAGTTATCTCTTTTTTAACGGATGTTTAAACAATCAGACAATCATTATTCAGTCACTGTAGATCTTAGGTCACAAATTGTAATAAGTCCTGATGATCCTGTAATGATTTCTCTTAGCCTTTAAATCCACACGTTTAGAATGAAGGTTTTTTCCATAGATCACTGATCATTTTATCCCAAGCGGCAGGTCATTCATTAAATCAATTTTTACGATTTTCTACCACCAAAAATCATATTCGTTGCCATGTCTATGGCATTTTTTTATCTGTTTTGATATCTTTTCTAAATTTGTAACCATTTTAAGTAAACATCTTGTATATGCCTCTGATTAATAACTGAATAAATTTCAGTAATTTTTCTAATAAAATATTTCAATAAAATATATAGTATTAGAAAACTTTTCATGAACGTGTTTAACTTTCTTAGAATTTTGTTATTGAATATTGCAAGCATTATATCCATAGAATGTGCCCGCCATTAGAAAAAAAATATCCATAGAATTAGACTAAATTGTTTTTTATAAATAAGAGGGTTGAAAATATCCATGAAGATTAGAAATAATTACCATGACATTTAGGACCTGATAGAAAAGAATAAAATTAGAATTCCAACCTGAACTTACAGCATTACTGGGGAAGTGAACGAACGCTACCCAATTAGCATAGTTTAATGTATTATCTAGAAAGAACTCACAAAAAAAGCTCAAAGTGATGGTCACATGTTGCCATATACAAAGCATTTATTCTTCATTTCTTGCATCAAACGTTTCGTACTTTTTTTTGTTATCAATGTATTCTTTAACTCCTTGTCATACAAATTAAACGGATCGTGAGGTGACCGAAAAATACTTGTTGATTTCGATTTATTGAACAAGAAAGTGGTAGCTTAGAAGGAGTACATTTTACTACGGAAATTTGAATTATTATTAATCAGCCTGATGCATAAATTTCATCTTTCGACATACAATGCCAAGTAATAACCGTCAAAAGCTACAATGGCTAATAAAATGAATTAACAGCCTTGCATGTCGTTGTAAGTCATGTGGTTAAAACTTTAAATATTGCTCCTTTTTGAAGACAAAGCTTGATCAGAGATTACATTTTCCTCGGTATCACCAGCAAATAGTTGTTTCTTCTCACTGGGAATTTGCATACATTAAATGCTTAAAGAAACATGCTAATCGGACAGATAGATTATGATGCCGGAGGCGATGGTTTGATCACGCTTGACGACTTTCGATTTTATTATTTTCTACCATTTAGAGTATAATGTAACTCTTTGTTCCATTATAATTACAATTTTTCTGGATGAGTAATCCCTCTTATTCTGTAACAATTTACACTTAGCTGTTGTTTATTAAAAGAACATATTGTTCAGAGCAATTAAGATCCAAAATTTTATTATATTATAGTTCAACTTCGAATTCTGTCCACTTCAAAATTTATTTATGATAGAGAAAATATTTTAAAAATAGTTGAATTATTAGAAGTAAATTTTAAGAGAACTATTTTCTATCTAAAATTTTTTAACAATTTTATTTAATATTTGAGATTATCTGAAGGCGTGAAACCTTCGGTATTTTTCACACGAGACCAAATACATTCAATATAAAAACAAACACTTTTTTCTTACAAAACACTAAATAAAGAAAATTAACGTTAAAATAGTTAATATCACTCTACATAATAGATGATGTAATAACTGAAGGATATTGTAAGGCGATTTTGGACATATATCGCGTCTTTGCCTTCCGAAAGTAACTTTTAATATTTAAAAGGGTCATAACAGTTAAAATTAGGGAGCACGTAATGAAGTCACCCAATTTCATGGAAATACTTTATATGCCACAAGTTAACGTCCACATATCCCCAAATCACGGAGCTTCAGCATCTCAGTGTGGAGAATGGGGTCATCCCCCCCCCCCAATGATGCGGCAAATGATGCTTCACTTTCCTGATCTTACGGGAAACGACGTGAAAATATTAAGCCCCTGGTGCTCTGAAATAATTTAAAAGCGAAATTTCACTCTTATTGAGTTGAAGTCACTTGAAGCTTACTATAATGTAGAATTTTGTTTTAATATTTTATTTATTTAATGTTGAAGTTGAAAATTTCCTTCAAATCCACACGGAATTTTACTTTTCAATTTCAGCTGGAAAAATGCTTTCCAGAAATGTTGGCGCCATCATATTCTTAGAGACGAAGATGGATTTTTATACAAGAAATATAAACTTCTTTACCGAAGCATGTGAATAAATTTTACTTCAAAAAAAAGCTTGTTTTTATACTTATACTTGATTCAATACCATTGGCTAATTTAATAATAGTAATTTATCTCTAAATTACCCAATTGAATGATTGCAAGATTAGAAAAGAATTTTGGAAATAAAGAATTTATACTAATAGCATACTAAAAGTTCATACTAAAAGCAAGGAAAGGCATAAAGACCTGATAAGATCACGAACAAAATGAACTACGCAATGCGCAATATTTATACTTATTATATCTGATTATACAATTATCTCTATATTACATGCGATTTATATTATACTCAATTACAATATACGAGTTACAACAATGTGTGTAATAAAACATTTACAGAAGATATATTCAATATTTTCATCCGTCTAAAACTAAAGAAGAATATGTTTATAACATTTTGTATTAAAGGGTCTTTAATAGATTGTTATCTCTAGTGACAACCCAGCAACAATGCAACATAAACGGAAAAGAACACTCCTATCTATTAGTGATAATATCATTTACTCCTTTCCTCATAAGTTTATGAAATTACTTTCATTAGAGGAAAACTGTATCTTTAATTAAGGCTCATTTTTGTCCATGAAATTCTTCTTCTTCTTCTCTTGAACTTGTCAGATGTGTGGCACCTCTGCATTGTTGCATTTTGTACCATGCTCCAAGCCCAATTTTTTTCCTAGTTCCATTGTCTTGGGTCACCTACTTTGTTTATAAAGTCTGATAGGCCCTCCATGGAGTTTAGGTGTAACTCTTTAAATTATGGATTACCTAGAGTAGTGAATCTTGTAAGGGCAAGAGCATCACACTCATATAGGATATGATGAGCTGATTCTACCCCTGCGTGGCATTTCCTACAAATTGGTTCCTGTTTAAAAAGCCCCATTGTATGAAGGTGTTTCCTGAAATGATAGTGCCCAGTAATGAAACCTACAATTGCTTGAGTCTTCAATCTTGGGAGTTTTATTTCCTTTAATTAAGGCAGACTTTTATGCTTATTTTCTCATTAATGTTTCAAATTTATTATAATCTGTTAATGTATTCTTTTCTCGATATTAAAAATTAAGTCTTATGATTTTTATAAACATTAAATATAATGTATTTTTTTGTTTATTTTTCTTTAAAAATAATTTTATTTTTGTGTATTTTATTTTTAAAAATACCTCTCAAAATGTATTTGCTGGAAAACGTATTTTCATTTTGAAATAATTACTTGTCCAACATTTTAATTTGTTGACCTATAAGTCCATCCTCTTTTGTGTCACTTTATATTATAAATTGGATATTCTTATAATTTCAAGATATTTATTAAATTAATACTTATAATTTTAACTGAGAATAATTTATTTACATAAATTGATTGACTTTAATAAAAGATGTTTGATATTTACAAATAGTTAAAATTTATGAATATTTTATCAGTTAAAAAGTTATGAATATCTTATATTAATCCTTTGAATTCTTTTCAAATTGTTTCTTTCCAAATTAGTCTGTAATATTGGCGAGCTAAACTCGTCAATTTTCAAGTGCTGCTATTCGTCTGATAGAAAATCTATAAGTTTTCCTGGAAATATTGATATTTGAAAAGATAACAATATTTATCATTTACTTAACTTTGTTCAAACCTCTGTTTTGTCCGGAGTGAAGGAGGTTTCATGAATAGATCGTAAAAAACAAGTCGAATGAGGTATAAAATGTTTGAAAATTATCATCTGTTATAAAGTTATTAAATATTGAATTTCACATTTCAACACGTTTCTGATCCGCTAGGTATGATGTAAGTGCAAGCACATTCTCTGCAGTGTTCGAAAACAAGACTTATTTTACAAAATAATAGATATCATTATTTTCAAAAAGATCTAAACCGAGCTTTTTTAGTATATTCCTGATTGGCGAGGATGTAAACGTAAACATATTCACTGCAGTTGGCAAAAACAATACCTTTTTAAAAATAACAAATATCACATTATTCTTTTATAAAACATCTAAACTATGATTACCATAATCTAGTGGTAAGATAATCTAAGTTGTTCTCATCATGATCTAATGGTAAGAAAGTGTTCTTAAGAACCAAAAATCACAGATTAGTTCTTAACCACTATTGAACAGAAGAAGATAGATATTGTGCTTTGGCTTTCTGCATACACGTCTTTCAGAGTGGCTACTTGAGAGTTTTCCTAGTTTCTTTTCTTATGACACATAAATATGGTTAACAACAATCTCTCGGGAATAATTCAAACGGTAGATATTACAATGAAACAAATTTATGCAGTTAGATTGCCTACTTCAAGTCAATAAAAAAGAAAACTTACATTGTAGGTATGTAGAAAGAAAAGGAAAAGATGCTACACATATAAATATCTATCTATCTTTAGCAATGATATTTCTCAGAGGAGAAAGAATCACATACCTCCATTTTTGAAGAGAGCAGAACTTCACATTTATCAGGTTTATCGGTAGAAATATTAACATAAGTGACATTACATTGAGGTAAATCAGAGTTAATTACAGTTTAAATTAGTTACAAATACCGTAATCACTAATTTTAAAATGAAACGTAACCTACATTTTAGTCAGCCAAAGACCAGCATCCTGATAAGCTTCATTTCATTTCGTGCAACTGTTCTCACTTCAACACCGGAGTAAAATTCGGCATATAGATATTAAATAAGTACCCTTATTGGAATAAACAGCTTGTCTTTTAAATATTTATAATACTGTTTATATATTTCTCCATGGTTAATTTCCTAATTCTAATGCTACCCTTACCTTTGTATCAGATTTATATCAAACTACAATTCCATCTAGCCTATAGCTGGAGTTGTAAATGTGGGTGAATTATTCTATCTGCTTGCATAAAATAATTCACCCACATTTTTCCTTAGATCATGCCTTGAGCCTAAAATAGCCTATGGTAACTATTTTGACTATCTAAGTTGCTTCATAAAAGTTATTTTTTTCCAATTAATTGCTTCTTATGGTTTAATTCCACTTACTTTCTACATTAAATAAAAAGACACTTGCAGTTTCAGGTAGCGTGTGTAACACAGAATAAGGTTTTGGAATTTTAGGATTTACAAGTAAAACATGTATGTGCTGCATATGATACACAAGCTAATAAGATGATATTTGATAATTTCCCAATCAAATGATGAAATCGACACCTGAGCTGATACTTCTTTTCATGTCTTTCTACTCTAGAATATTTGATCACACGGAATTTTCAATATTCATGAGCATTCACAGTGCGATGGTTTTCAGCCAAGTTAGATATCGAACTTACAACCTTGCAACTATGAATGCTATTTCTTTCAACGATGAATGCAATTTCCTGACAGTACTCCAAATAAAGAATAATGGAAATTTTACATAATTTATTATTAACATAATTTATTATTTACTTCCATAAGTTTCCTATTGTACAACTTAATAACTTATAAAATAGAAATTATCAAATATTTACAATATGGAGCAAAAAGTTGCGATTTTAAAACTTTTGGTGTATTTTCTTATTACATAATTTTTAATTTAAAAAATGTTATGGATAAATTACAGAAAACTATTTTATATGAATTAAAATTTTTGTGTTTTAAGAATATTTTATTTAAAAACTTGATTTAATTAAGAATTTTATTCAAGTTAGAAAAAGATAAAAATAAATTTGTAGCTTTTATGCGCGTGGATATTCATTAAGTCCTAATTGAAAAGAAAAATTTTTTGTATGAAAAAATTGACAAAAAGAAGTTTGAAAAAGATTAGTATTTGAAAGACCTTTTCTTTTAACAACAAATGATAAGAGTAATATTATGCTTATCACGAAAAAATATTGACACTGTAGTTCTAAAAAATAAGCAAAAATTGTGAGCTGTGTGTGTGCACATAAAAACATTCAATTATGGCTACTAAATGGACTTTTTTTATGATATCGTAAAAATATAGATTTGTAGAAACGAGTAATACATTCATGTTTCTTTTAACATTTAACAAACATATGATCGAATTTACCTTGCTCATGGAAAATTAAACCAGAATTCGGAAAATAGATTTTTGATGAAGTCAGTTTTATAACAATAACTTACCAATTTGGTGGAAAGATAAATATGTTAGTCCTGTATGCATGCATTATATTCAGGTCTGACAACCAATAAAATTATGCCAGAGGTCTTCCCACTATGGAAATATTTTATTTTTATGATTGTTTGTTGCACAACACAATTCTAAGCCGTATGCATAAAAAAAATATGAAATAGCTAAAGAACAATGAGATGAATATTTTAAAGTGACCTGCTTCATCCATTAATCTTAGTCCCATAGGAAATGTTTGGAGAATAATGAAGAATGAAATTGAAAAAGCAAGGGGAAAAAAAACAGTTAGGGATAGGGATTAAAAAAAAATTCGTTATAAGTATGGGACAAAGCAACTCTTAAGACGTTAAGGGAATTTATGATAAGAAGGCTTTAAATGGTAATTAATGATAAGAGAAAGAATTAAAATTACTGTTGATTTTTCTGAATAATGTTGTATAAAAAAAATATTTTGAAGTGTATCTTAACTTTTGATTTCCATTTCTATTTACATAAATAAAGCATTTTTTGAAAGTATCAAATATTTTTCACCTTCCTGTATTAAAAAAAATCAAAATTTTATTGCTGATCTTTTAAATCACTCATTTACTTATCTAAAACATTGGAATAGAGTTTGCTTCATATTTGTCACCTACGTTTTTTCAAAAAGCATATATTTTTTTAACATAATATGTTAAGGAAGTTTATATTGTAAATTTTAACTTTAGAAATTAATTTTTTACATAAAATTTTTATTTTTTCACTTATATAAGAAAATAATATATTTTGTAATCATTATTTTTATAATTGGAATACAAGAGGCTGCTTGTGATGAAAAAAAAGTGCTTATTAAGAGCTTCGCATATGGATAAAAATACTAAGCCTAATGTGATTAATAAAAATAATAATAGTGAGTTATCACTAACACGTATTCCAATAATAAGTATAAAAATATTTTATAATTTTCAATTATTATTTTAACTTTATTACCACCGTCTATATATTTATTGCTTTGAAAAGTTGGTGAAATTAAATGATTCATTCTCTTCAATAAAAGTTTCAAAACTTTCTTTTCAATTTTCTCTGTTGTTTTGAATCAAGGAAACACAAATACATTTATTAAGAAAACACAGCTGCAAATCGCACTATAAAAGAAAATTCTAAAATCAAAAATTAGTACAACGCATTTACCACGGAGTACAGACAAATTACAACAAAAATGTTTTCAAGCAAATTCTTTGTTGTATCCGTTTGCACTTTGGCTGTGATATATATTCAAGGTAAGTTAAAAATCTTAAGTGTTTAATCAATAAGCATTTTTTACAAGGAAGTTTTCACAATAAACAGTATTATAATTTTTAATAAATACTTGACTGTACAACTTTTAAGGATATTGGCACCTATTTTTCGTTGCAGTATCACTTTTTATACAAGAATTATCTAAAAAATAATAATCATTCGGTTATAATAAAACTGTCTATTACATCCATGAATTTTCCTCTATTTACTTGCATATCATATCCTACATTTAAATATTTCGTGCATCATGAGCCTTAGAATTCCTTTGTTATTCTTTTTTACCACTAGCTAAGTCCAGTGGTCACTGCATTTACCAAACCTTCATCACTTCCAAAATGTTAATCATCCTGAAATTATTTTACCTTAGATAAAAGGTAGAAACTGC
>JAPDSC010047041.1:83343-100271 GCA_026290005.1 Latrodectus geometricus
GTGTGCGTGTGTGTGTGTGTGTGTGTGTGTGTGTGTGTGTGTGTGGTGTGTGTGTGTGTGTGTGTGTGTGTGTGTGTGTGTGTGTGTGTTTATATATTTAAACAAAATTCTGTTTTGCATTTGAATTTGATGTAAATTAAGTTTTTTTTTTGTAAAAATTACTAAATAGGTAACAACGTAGCTTATCTTGCAAAACTTGTATTATTTCATGCATTAAAAAAATTGCAGATTGAAATTCTGAAATTCTTTTACATGATTTACGGACTGAAATATCTACTGAAAAATATTCAACAGCAAGTGTTATTAGTTTTAATTATATTTATATATTCTATTTAGAAGTATGAAAACATTTTGCTGAATACATCTCAAAATAAAATAAAGTACACATACATTTGACATGGTTAATATATATTATAGGCATATATAATCTGAAGATCTACTAAGATAATTAATTTTCTGTTTCAAGTAAAAATCTTATAATTGTGTTTCTTAAAATCTTATAATTAAGTATTGTATGAAATTAGGCATGTTTATAATAAGGCGTATCTACCAATGGTGAATGGTTGCAAAAATATAGATAGTGATTGAATTATCTTGGTTTAAATGCATTTTTTTTATTTATATGTAAACTGACATTCCGTTGTAAAATAATTGTTATCTGTTTTTTCTCATTTTATAGAACAGAAAATAAAAAGTAAGCTTTCATTAAACTATTTTCAAATGTTAAATAAATCTCTGTTTTAGAGTTAATTATGAAATATTTATATAAATCAAATAAATACTGGATATAGTTTAATACACACAGTGTTGTGATGGATGATTTCTTTCATAATTGGGAAAGAAATCATACCCATACTCCTATGATATTGTGTAATTTCGGCTTAGCGAAGTAAAATAAGGCATTGTTGCTTTCTCTTCTAAGTTAAATTATACCTTTTGAGTTGATAGGTTAAGTCTTAATTTTCTACTTGATCTCTTCTTCCAAATTATGAAGACTCGCTTTCTAGAATCTTGTACATCTACATACAGTACTTGTTTCAGTCTTATTCATCAGATTGCTTCACATCAAAAATTAATGGAAGTTCAAATCATTCTTCCCTTCAGCATTGAAGATTATATCTCAGTGAATTAGTCTAATCAATGTCTTACCATTATGGAAAAAAAAAATCAATAAATAAAATAAAACAAAACACAACAGTAAAAGGAATAGCTAATTTCAATAGCTTGCGGTTTTAACTTTCATGTTTTGCCTTAATATACAGGCATTTGTTGGTATAGGTAATTCTGCTACAATTTATTTAGCATTTTGTAATAACTCCAAATCCAAGCATGAACAGTTCCTTTCTCCCTCGTTCAGATGACATTAGATGGCAGCACTATAAATCAGTAGTGGGTCTTCCATCTTTGGAAGCAGAGACCAAGTAGATGTCCTTAGTCCTTGGTGGGCCAACACCAGAAATATTGACTTAAATTGGGAACTAGGGGAGACTTTGCGACTTCAGCATATTTATTGTGCTCTAGTCGTTATTAGTGATCACAATGGTCTTTACACGGCCCCAGGATCGAACTCACCTCCTGTGAGTCGACAGAATGACTTTCTTTCGGCCGAGCTACTATGCATCGGGTTCAAATTCCACATCTGATTTAATTGTTTTAGTATATCATAATGTGATTTAAATTATTGACATTTATTGAATTTGTCTCATAAATGAGCTTGATTGTAGATTTGACAAGTCAATTGTGACACAACTGTTAATAACTGGCTATATGCAGACAAGTAAAACTATATACTTTTTTTTTATTTTTACTAAGAATTTAATTTTATAAATGAGGTGATAAATTTTGCCAAAAACTTTAAGTAAGCAGTAGTCTGAGACACAGCGAGATACGCTTTCTTAGTAATCATTCTCTTATTTTCTTTCACTCGTTGATTTTCCATTCGTTTCTCTTGTATTTTAGCTTTAATACTTTTTCCGTAAATATTTTATCCTAAATACCTTGTTTTGAAATATAAAAATAATTGATTTGTGGTTGGTAGTTGAGTTAGGTAAATTTACAGAGAACATATCTTTGATTATTTACCTAATTTTATATTTTTAATTGTCCATCATAGTTTACATGTTTAAATATAATTATATTACGTTTAAATGTTAATTTCATTAAAATGTAAGAAAGACATTCAGTATTTTATTATCTTTTACATTTCTGTCATTAAAATTATAAAATGAATTGTAGAATTTAAAATTTTTCAACGACTTTAGACTAATGGTTTATCTGAGACATAGTTAATGAGACACATGTCGGTAGAGAAGACTCAATCTTAGTAACTCTTGTAAAAATGAATAATGTTGGCTTCTTATTCAATTATTTTTTACCCTTTTCTAGATAATTGATTGTTTAGTAATATGTTTGTATATTTCCATTTACTTTTGTAACGAATTGAGGCTTCTGAAATTGATTGATTTTTAAAAACTAATTTACCTCTGTATTTCCTTAAGCACATGAGTTTATTTTTTAAGATACAATAAATATTCTGTGCATTTATAATTTTAAAATAGCTTACATTGACCAATATTTTGATTTCTAGATTGAAACGTTTTATATTAAGATAATTTTTCAATAAACAGTTTTTATTATTTAATTTTTATATTGTGGTATACTTTGCTATTTCGACATCGCACATATATAGATACTTTGAAAATTATTTTTTTAACAAATAATGATTTTAATACAGTTAATTATTTTTTATCAAGACGTATATTGATATCTCTGTACTATTTTAAATAAATATAGAACAGAAAATATTGCATTCAAAATTAAAATCCTATAAATCAATCTAAATTTCTGAAATTTTGTAAGTAGTAATCCTTTCTAATATTAATTTTAGAAATTATATTCTTTGTTTTAAAAAAAAGGTTTAAAAACGCAATTTTAAAACAACTAATTAAAAATACAATATGACTAAATGTTTCAATTAATTATAAATAAACAACATTAATCTATAAATAAACAATATTAATTAAAATATATATTGTATTATTGTATTTTTAATTAGATTTTTTAAAATTGCATTTAAAACATCTAATTAGAAAGTTATATTATTAAAACATCTAATTATTAAATTTTTAATACATGTTTTGTTTACAATTTTAGAGGCCAACGAAAATGGTAAGCTGAATATATTTTATTTTAAATAATAAGCAATTGCTTTTAAATTCCTATGTAAAAACATGATTGTTTTTTTGAATTTAATAAATAAAAATAAAAAATTAGTTAACTTGCTATTTAAATTTTTTTCATATAATTGAAGAAATATGTACAGTTTTCTTATTTCATAATATGTTTCTATAAAATATTTGTAAAAAATATTATTTGCCTTTTTAATGCATATTAATTTTTAATAATAAATTTAATTTTTCTGTAATTTGTCTATTTACTTTTTTTCCCATTTAATAACGATTTTAAATTTCAAAAGAGGAAAACCAGTTTTATGCTAGAGTGTTAAGATTAATTTTGTTTAAATTAATAATTTTGCCAGCTTGAATCTCATCTCTGCTGGAAATGTACTAAATTAAAAAAATTATATTTTTAAGCATTTATTACCAATTACATTAATATGAAATATTTATTTTATATATTAACGTTTGGTTTCGATGATCCAGGTGTGAAGGATTTTACTTTTTTTTTAAAATGAATAGAATGAATATTCTATATTCAATTAAAAATACTGAATACATAATATATAATATTATATAATATTATATATAATATTATATATAATATTATTAAGAAAAATAATAACATATAAAATTGTTATGTAAAAATATTTAAATAAAAATTATTTCTCCCCTTTATAGTTCTTAAGGCTGCTCAAAGTAAGTGTAGCTGCATTATTTTTAATTTTTTGTTAAACTGAATAAAATTTAAAAAATAATTACATTAGTGAATATCATAATCTTCCGAAGAATAACCGCGGTGTTTATATTGTGTAAAATTAAAACTTTTAGCTGAGTGTGTTTCTACAGACATATTGTTTATAAGCAATTAAAAAGTAAATTCTGTAGTTAGGAAAATGGGTAAAAAGTACTTGAAAATCGACAAAATTATCTTCGTTGGTACCGAGATTTGAAATTAATAAATTATATCTCCAGCATGAATAAGTTACATTTCAAATAAACGTATTGCTTTGAAGGAGGATATATGTGAAAACTTAGCGTGTTTACGAAATAATTTGAATTTAAATAGGGAAGAATCAAATTTTGAAGATTTCTGATGACTCCCTAGCAATTAATGTTTTTCAGCAAAAGTGAAATTTTAACTTCAGAAATATGCCTTCGTTTAATTTGACGTTTCGTTATAAAAACATTTTATGTCATAGAATGAGAATTAGATTCATCAAATATTTTATGAATAAATATATTTACATAAACATATACATTCATGGAAATATCAGTATATTTCGCATCGCACATTTATAATTTATTTTTGAATTATGTTTGAATTTTATGAATTTTTTCCAACAAAGATAATATATATTATAAGGTTTTATGACAGTGACGTTCATTACAATACCACTTGCTAATTATTTTAATGTGACGTTTACGCTTATGTTATCTTCTTACCATATATAACGCCAACTAAATTTAATAATATTATGAAGGTTGTTTGGGAATGTTGTTTGGGGATAATTCTAAATAGTATTTTATATAAATAATCTGTCAAAGTTTATTCTATAATAACATATATATAATTGATATATATTTTTGATTTTGATTTACAGTATAAGAACAATCACATTACAAGCAATTACAATTTATTAAAATCATCCACTTGGATTCTATTAAAATGAATACCAAACTTGCTCAGGAAATTATTTTGAATATTCCACACTAGGTTAACCATCCATACAGGCATAATCAGCATTATTTTACAATCTATTAATTTTATTTTATTATTTGCTTGGACACAAGAATTAGATATCTTAATAGAACGTTTGAAGAAACGTTTTGTTGAAGAACTCATTATACGAATAAGAGGGAAAATAAATGCAAAGCATTTTAAAATTTGTAAATTTTGATAAAAATTTATTTTAGTGTTTAAAATTATTTAAAAAACTCTCTCTATATAATTTTTATTTGTTATAAAATTATTTTTTTTATTACAAATTATTTAAGTCATCCAAAAATGCAATTTTTTTATGAATTTTTAACTCAAACTTTTGTTGGCTTTATACATAGATGCCGTTAACAATAGTAAGTACAGAGAAAATTTTCTTATATCATTAATTCAAGTAATTATTTTACTCTCAAATTATAAATAATAATTTAATTTCTCATTTCGCTTGCTGCTGTTATTTTCTTATGAGTATAATTCAAATATTTAAATTCCTTTATGAATTTCAGTACTTTGTAAAATTGACTAACTAGAAATATTTTTTTACATGTCTCCTTTTTATTTTGTAAAAAAGAGAAACAGGCAATTCAAAAAGTCAACTATTAATTTAATTAATTGTTAAAATATTTAATTAATTATCTTAGATTTTAATTTTCAATAAGGATTAATTTTAAATGAATTAAAAATTAATTATTGAAACTTATTGAAGTTCTCCCCCCAATGTGTTATTTAAAACATTTCTTTAAACGAATATAATTTTATTATTTTTATATTACGAGCTAAAAAAGACATTATTTGCTCAGAAGTAATTTTACACAAATTTTACTTACTGTAACAAATGGGTTCTTGTTGTAATAACATATTAGAGGCTGATACGTAATTATTAAATTTATTTTCGTTTTAGTAATTCAAATAAATTCAGGATTCAAATTGCAGTCTGTGTGAATTCTATGAAATTTACATGAAATAAAAAAATTTTTATAAATAGTAATAAATTTCTAAAACATTTATTGCCTGTTATGTGTCAAAAATCTATTAAAATATTAGTGGAAAATTATTTGACATAATATATGAAAAAATCCAATGTAATTTTTTAAATCCAATGTTGTAGAAAAAAAGTTTTTATTACACCAATTTTGTAGAAAATTGAAATTGGTTGATTTTACCTAGAGAAAAAATTGAAGAAAATTGATTTTGAGAAATGTTTAAAAATACTACTCATTTCATATAAAATAAATATGACAAATTTTAAGAATTTTTTAAGGAATAAAGCAACTAAACATTATTTACTTCGATAATTAAAATTTATACTCATTGAAAGTAAATAATGTTTTCAATAAAAAAAATATAAAATGCTTTTAATAGTTTTAGTAGAAAATATTCACATTATTTTCATTTCCTAAAATTGGAGTGATCGAATCAATGTAGCTTCTGATTTCTAGAATGTTGTAAATCTTAATTACCAAAATTTTCGAAAGAATTCTTGATAGGTTTTAAATTAATATAGACTGTCTTTAACCAAAATGAATATCATCTTTCTAAAACTGAAATTTTATCTATATTTTAGTTAAAGATGCTGTATTTCTTTACTATTGCTCAATTCTGTTAAAATATTAACGTTAAATAAATACCTGCGTATAAATTTTGCTGTTATGTATATTATTACTTTATCCAAAAAATTATTATTATTTATTTTTTAACAAAAATGTTCTCAGAATTTTCACATTTAATATTTATTTTTGAAGTAAATTCATGGTGTAGATCTGTGTCACTATAACTATTGTGAACTAATATTGTTTTACAATTTTAGTTAAAGGGCAAGGTAATTTTTTATTTAATTATTTATTTTCTTTCAATATATAATGAAAAATTACTTAAAAGTTACATTAAGTCACTAATGGAAATATTAAAATAAAAATATTTATTCAAATACTAAACAATATAAAATAATAAGCAAAAATAATAAAGGATAATATGACAAATAATTAATAATAATAAAGGATAATATGACAGATAATTAATAATAACAAAATAATATAAATTAAATTTTTTCATGTGAAAGATAATGTTTAAATTACTTCTCATTACATATATTTCTGGATTTAATTGGTAAATCCGAAATATTAAAATATAAGTATCTTGATTATTGGCATTTTTCCATCAAAAATTTTTTTTGGAGAAAGTAAAAAGAGAATTAAAATTGAATTGATAGCCTATTAAGTCACTTTAGATATCACGTGTTAGTTTTTATAATCTTAAAAATAACCTATCAATCAGTATATTAATATACTAGTGAGCATCTAAGCAAGTAAATATTTCTAATTATTAAATACTTTTGAAAGAGATTAAATGGTAGAAAAAAATAATTTAAATAATTTTGATAATTCGAATTATTTTAATGATACATTTATGATAACCGAAAAGGCATCTGTGATAATCGAAAAATAATATAAATTGACAATATTAATGTTCCCTCACTGTTTCAAAAATATTTATGCTTACTGGAATGAAAAAGAAGAAAATCAATCTACATCTCTTCAATTGTGGTCATAGTTGTTATTTTTATAAAAGAGGGTTTTAATTATTTATTTCATTTCTTTTTTAAAAAATTAATATTTAAAGAATTTTTCAGACAACAGCTGTTTTTTAGATCAATAAATGCATAAAAATAATTCGAAAAGTTAAAATTTTTTAGGGCTCAATAAAGTTAAGCATAAAAATAATTCTGAAGACTT
The DNA here is from genome assembly GCA_026290005.1 of Latrodectus geometricus. Taxonomy (NCBI): domain Eukaryota; kingdom Metazoa; phylum Arthropoda; class Arachnida; order Araneae; family Theridiidae; genus Latrodectus; species Latrodectus geometricus. Next base: position 90,972 of record JAPDSC010047041.1, read on the forward strand.
TATTTTCAACAATTGTTTTTCTAAAGTTGAGGTAACTTCACCACATAATAACACGAGTTCAGTTTAAATGGCAAAGGATCACAATTTTTAAAATTGTGCTCACATAATGAAGCCAGAATAAATACAAGTAGTTGTGTGATTAAACGAAAATCGTATTAGGGACATAAAAATAAAAAAACTTTGAGCATTTATGAAGAGTGCTACTTACTTGTTTATTAAATTTTTTTATTACTACGGTCATCATTCTACTATAACTACCATTTATCCAAAATAAGGTATTCTTATAAAAGCATTTTCCATTAAGACACAACATCCAAATATTAAATTACTTTAATAATATTTATTTTTTAATCTTTCTTTCAGTTATAAAGGGATACCTTTTAATCCTTTCAAATTATAGTGCCATTTTATATTGTGATAATTTTTTATTTGGTTAGTAATATTTTTTTACATTTAAATTGTTTATAATAAGGCTATATGATTTCTTTTTAGATGGTATTAAAGGCGGTAAGTATTACGCAGCTTCAAAATAGTCATAATTTTATTTATATACAGAAAACGAAAAATAACCGAATTATTTTATACATGCATAATAAGCTATGTCTGAATAGTTCTGTAGTAACAGACATATTTAGAAAAAATTAAAGTAATACGTCAAATTCACATATATGTTACGTGTGACAAAAGAACACTTTTAGAAAAAATTTATAATTTCGAGCAAATCGTATTTTCAAATCATTATTTTTTTAATTAATTAGAACTGTACTCCTAAATATGGGGGTGCTCTACACGCAGTCTGTTTAATATATAAAGGCCTTCAAAAATTGGTGAGAGCTACGAGATATAAAATGCCAATGTGATTTGGTGTGTTATGTAAATGATAAAGTTGCAGTATTATTGACCAATGGGCATTGTACAACATACTTTTAAATACTGAACTATAAATTATTCATCATAACAAATTATAATTAATTGGGCTACAATTTTTGATACACAAGAATTTATAGGATATTTTTATGATGCACGCTACTGCGCTATTAATAAACCCTTCGGGATTCAATAATAATTCGGGATATAATTCGGATTCAAAAGAAGTGAGATCGTAAGTCTGTAGGAATTTTGTTAGTCACAAGAATACATTTTTAATTTATTTACATTTAAATACAAGAATACATTTAAATTTGGTTAAAGAATTTCTTTTGGACAATTTGCATTAAAAATAATTTTTTAATAAATTATAAATGATGTAAATAAAATTATCGCTCTTGTTAACAATTTTTAACTTCATTATCAATTTAATATTATTCTCTTTTATGTCAACCAAACAATGCAAAATTAAAGAGATCAAAATCATATGTACATAAAATCGAGTTAAAAAAAATCAATTCTTCAATATTTCCCCAGGATATCATCAAAAGAGTTCCATAAAATTTGTTAAACATTGGTTACAGTTCTATTGTTAAAATGCTCAGAAGTGTTATGAAAATTCGAGTAAATGGAAAACATTAAGAAAGAGAATCTGAAATGATATTTCTGAAAACAACTCCTAATTTTTATAAAAAAGGTGTTATTATTTTTCTTTAAGTATATAAAAATACTTGTAATGCTGCTTTTTCTATTTTCTCTAAAGAGTACTCCAAGCATATAATTTGATTTTTAAAAATCTTTTATTTCCCAATAAATGTTTTATTCTGAGCTTCCGAATGTAGGAATCTACATTCTTTTCTACAGATATTATATACCCATTTAATTTATTAAAATTACTGAGCAATCAGTTCATTAACTATATCTACTTAAAAAGAAAATATCAAAACTGAATGAGAATAATATTTGATTTTTCAATTGTGCAAAAAGAAAGACTGAAAACTATCTATCTAAAAAGTTTATTTTTTTCTATATTTTACAAGTCAATATATGACGATAAAAATAACAAATATCATTTAAATTATGTGATAAAAATAAACAATAATCTTGTAATTTTATAGAATTAAAAATTAATGAATATTATAGATACGGTTTTTTAAAACATTGTGTATATTTTTTATGCTTATACATTTAACTATTTCAAATTACTTTTTGCAGATGTTCTAAACCTCAGTAAGAGCTTTTCTAATTTTTTGATTTATTTAACAATTTTGTAATCTGATTTTAATTTTTTTATCATTTTATTGAAATTTTATAAATAAATAGTACACAACTATTTAATAAAATATATAAACGTTTATTATGTTTAGCTGATTTTGTATTCTACCTCCTGTTAATTTAAATTTCTGTCATATAAATTTTCATTACAACAACTGATAATTTTTAATAATTTTTTTTATCTGATTAAATGAAAAATAAATTTCAATGTATTTTTTTGATACTTAAAAACTTACGAATACTTTTTATTTCAGTTATTGAAATATACCATGGTAAGTTATATTTTCTTACATATTAAATTGTTACTCACATCCTTATATACTTAAGGGCAGTTAATGAAGATTGATGTAATATTAATATTTGAAAGCAGTTATTGAGTGTAAGAAATAGAAAATGATATAAAGTAATTATTTAAGTCAGTACTCACGTATGAAAGAAAATTGCAAAGTTCAGATTTTCATAACAACTTTTACAGTTGAATTATAATGAAAGATAATTTTGATGAACATCTATGCGGTATCATGATAATTGTTTTATTTATTTATCCGTTAGGTTTAAGGTTTTTTCAGTAGGAGGATTTTAACTTTGTACTAATACTTATCGTAACTAAGAGGTGTCTTTTGGTATTTTCCTAGGTGTTTGCTAAAAGTATCGCTAACAGCTCGGTATATCTTTCTAATATAATATCAGTTTAAGTTAGATTATTACAGTATTCATCAGGAGCTATCCTCTCCTGATGAGCGAAACTGCTAAATGTCTTTTATTTTTCAACTGTTTTCAAATGATGATATTGATACTTAAGTTAACACTTTCCTCTCCAAAGTTCCGTATCTGGTCAACAAAAAGACTTTAGAGACTCTACAAGAGATTACCATACACAAACCTTAACAGTAGACAGTCTCCGGTTAGGTCAGATATCGATCTTGCTTCCTTCCCATCACTAGAACGACTTTTTTCTCCACAAAACTACGATGTTCCATGACATCATTTCACAGAAGGTCACATTTGGCAGCATTGGACAATAAATAGTATTTTATGTGGAAATGCCTTTTTTAAGCTCCTTTGATGTTTTCAGCAGTTTTAATCACAATAACATGCGTTGCAGACAACTTGAACGTGGTAAAATGCTTGGTGCAAAATCATAAATCTCGTAGAAAGTTTCGTGCTAATACTTTGATAAATTTTCAATGTGCAATATAAATGAATTATAAGGCAAAAAAGAAAAAAAATGAAAACAAATTAGTGGACGCCAAGTGAGAAATAATAGTTTTGTAAAACATGTAAAGTTATTGATGAAACCATTGTTGGGTATTGTTAAATTGCATAAAAATATTTTTATAAATACTTTAGAAGAAGTAAACGTTAAAAATTAAAAAGTATTTTTAAGGAATAAAGTTTTTTGTTAACGAATAAGCAAAAAATCCTAGCTAAAAATCGAAGTCCATTTTTCTAATTTTTAATATTTCATATAATTAGAGTACAAAAATATAAATGCCACTTCATTTGAAAAATCTTTTTTATTTATTTTTTCAAGAAACATTATACCATTTCATGTTAATTGGTATTACATGTGTCTAATGAATTCTTATTTTGTGTCAAAATAGTGTAAATTTTTTCTCTTTATAACAATTTAATATATATATTTTTATTTCTAGCGGGAATAAGTGGAAGTAAGAGACTTATATAATTTTATATTTCATTTTTTACAAATGTTCACATATAATATGTTACCAAAGTGAGCAGATCTTTTAACTAAGAAATATGCTACATAAGAGCCATGTTACTCTTTTTCTAAATTGAAAATTCACTATTGAGAAACATATTTTACGAAAATCTATAATTTTCGCTCATTTTAAAGTGGCAGTGCACAAGTTAGATAAGAAAATGATATTAATCGCTTCAGATATTTACATGATTCTAATTTTTCTGCAAAAATTTGCATATATATGAAAACATTCTTTTGCTCTTAGCGAGAAAACAATTAACTACTTAAATTATTGAATTTAAAATATTTTGTAAATTAATTCCATAATAGATAAAATTGTAATAATTTTTATTAAATATTTAACATAACCACATGACATAATAGTAATTTAAATGTCTATTAACATGAGATAATACTTTCAATGAAATTTTTCCTGTAATTCATTAATTTATTGATTATTTGTGGAAGTAACTGAAGACCCTAGCAGTGTTTTGTAAAACATCCCAAATATCATGAATAATATATGTAACGATGAAGTTAAGTATATATCAAATAATGAAAAATAGTTCATATTATTATATTTTCCGAACCAATCGTAACTCGATCTCACTTTACAAATTAGGTAACACAATGATACACTTTTTATAAGTGAGATCAATCAAGTGTTTTTTCCTTCTCAAAATATAAATACTCAGTCAATAGAGGTATGTGCTATCCTGTGCTCTACATAACCCAATCATATATTAATACTACCTTAAATATCAAAGGTGATGTAATCTATCTTCATAAATATTGTCATTCAAATATCATCATCGCAATAAAAGTTTGCGATGAAATAGAGCTTCTGCTATCATATTCTGTTATCTTGTCTTAACTCTATATTCTTATTCTCTCATCTTCAGTAATAATACTCTCTCCATAAGTATAATTAGATATAAATATCAACCCTAAATTAATCTACAAAATTATAATACATTTTACAGCATTCTGTTAAATAATATTATATGAAATTTTAATATCATGCTCAGCGATTTTACTTTCTTCACAAGTGTAGTCAGTAAATCTCATCTCTTCAATAGGTGTAGTGTTTATGTTATCACATTCCACTAATCAGTTCTAGCTCAATACACATTTCCGTATAAAGTTCGTATTAATTATAAGTGCTGTCAATATATTACAAATTCCTTCTCAAAAGTTGAATCTTCAGTCAAGTGCAGTAAGTTACATTCTCCGATAAGGCTCTTTTCACAAGTACGAACATTAAAGTGTTATCTACCCAAAAGTCAAATCTTTAATCAAATATGGTTTTACTACATTTTTCATCCAGTTCATAGTCTATTCTTCTTTTTTATTAGGTACGGTTAAAGATATTCTTTTTGAAAATGTGATCAATCAAGTATCACCATTCGAGAAGTTAAATCTTCAATATCGCAAAGTTTGCATTAACATATTCTTTAAGCAATTCCTTGGCCTATACTTCCTTACATACCAAGTTTTACGAAATAATATTCTCTCGAATAATATTCTCGTGGTTTATTATGAGTTTCTTAATTATATATTGAATATTCATCAGGAAATGTCTATCAGTCAAGATGAATACATAATTCACTTCATTCACTTGAGGGCTAAGTGTTATTAGTGGTTCATTACTAAGTGCTAAAGTGCAACCTGATAAGGTCACTGTTTCAATTCCCGGAGTTGTGATAATCAATCCAAATGATCACTGAACAAATATATACAAATATAATAATTTGATAATGATACAGCAATGTGCGTCTTTTCAATCTGAGAAGAAAAGTTGTCCATATTATATTAACATTTATCAATCATAATGATGTTATATACTTGAAGATAATTCTTCCATTCATTGTTATCTCTTTGAATTTTAAGATAAATTGTGCTATGAAAGTGATCAACATGCATTCAACGCATGACTTTGCCTTAATTAATGGTGTTTTCATTATCACTATTATCTCCACAGTTCATATTTAATATTGTAGCTTTGATAATTATCTAGAGATAATTACATGCAAATACATTCAATCACCAAATGCATTGGTATTTGTTTTTGAGTAACTACGCTTTTTAATTGTGGATGTAATCATTTTACTCTATCTTATTATTTGAAATTAGTTAATTCATTGAAAATGTTTCATTTATAGTTTATTACTTTTTCAATTTTATTTATTTCTATTTGTAATAATTCATTTTTTTTAGTTTACAGTGTTGTAGTCGGTAAGTAAAATATAACCAACATGAACTTATATAATTAGTTAATTAATTAAATAAATAAATATATAAATTTGTTTATTTATTTCATTGCACATTTTTCTTTTTTTTTAAACTTTTTTAGTTGTTTAACTGAATTATTACGAATAAATTGGGTTGTTTTACCATTTGTTGTATGTTTGCGGAATATTCATTTAATCAAAATATTGATGATGATTAATCAAATATTAAGATGAATAATTTCAAAGACAATTATGGCAAAAAATTAATATGTGCTCATTCAAATATAATTTTTAGCAACGAAAGTTTAATATTTATTAATGTAACCAGATACACATAATTGAAAATGATTTCAGCTGCTAAGAATTCTTTTATGTATCATAGATTCATAATGTATATATAATTTAATTTCATTTTGTTAGAAATATTCAACTTAATAATTTTTTACAGAAAGTAGTGTAGGAATTTTTAAATTGAAGAGAGCTTATAACATCATAAATTATTATTAAATTTAATGTTTCTACACAATAAAACTCTGAATTGAATAAAAAATTATTAGTTTAAATGTTTACTTCAGTGAACTTGAGGTTTTTAAACATAATTTTTATTTAGTGCACTAACTGAAAGGAAATAATTGAAAGAAACTACTTAGATATAATTTAAGATGTGTGTTGATGTTTTTTTTATTTATTCTTAAATATATGTTATATATTTATATATTTTTACAAATTGAAAAATTTTTAATTCAAATCATTTGAAATGCTTATTGAAATGTTAAGTTCTTAAAACTTTGTAGATCAAATTCTATCTCATATGCCTTTTTATGAATACTCTATACTTCAAAAGAAATTATTCACAAAGAATGTTTGGAAAGAGAATTATTTTGTTTTTCGAAAATGATCATCTTAAAATAATATTGTACGTGCATTGTTGGCATAGTTCTGAAATATAGTTCTGAAACAGGTTTCTTTTTTTTTCTTGATGATGTTAGAGTAAATTTTGCTTCATAAATTTCAGTTGACAGTTCTCATTACTTTGTCAATTTATGATAAACAAATTTTTGTAATGAAAATTTAAACAAAATATTTTATTTCATTTACATAATATTTAAAAGTTTGTTATTTTTAATGACCCTCATTATAACCAAATGTATATTCCTTTGGTATGCATTAGTTAAATTTCTCAATATTTGATTTCTAAACGAGATAAAAATTCACAATTGATATTTACCCAAATTGTTATTCTAGATGTCATTACCGTCTAATAAATATTACATGAAAGGTTAAAACATTTGAAAAACATTTAAGAAATATTTATTGCATATTTCATAAAATTTAAATATATTGAATATAAGAATTATCAACTATTCTCTTTAAGATATTTCATTTTCAAATAATCTTTGTAGACTTATTTTCAACAGTTCATTTCTTTTCAAACTGGTATAGATGCAGACTGATAACGTTTCTGTATGGTTTACATAAGCGAAGCATCAGAATGTGTTAACGATTTCAAATTAGGAATAATATAATTATAAAATATTTTATGATATCATGATCATATAATTTTTCGTATTCTATGGCTTTTCAATATAAAGAAATATCTAGGTATTGTTGATCAATATTGTGTCATCTAGTTTCATTCGTATTCGTATGCGATTTATTTCGATGCAAATGATCATGTTTCTTTCAAATGCAAAATTATTCGTTTCAGATTCATTGAAGGACCTTTTAATAAACCTTCTTAAACATCGTAAAATAAATGTTATTTAACGAAACATTTTAAGGAATAATACTTGATTAAGCAATGTCATTAATGTTTGTTCGTAAGACAATGCCTTTAAATTTAGTATAATTACTTAGATATCTCTAATTACGCATCTATGTATTTAACAAAGGTTAACCTGTATACTTAAGAAATGCTATTTTTTTAGTATATAGATATTTTAATTTCTTCCTATAGGTAGGAAGATTTTCATTAATGTATATAATTTAATTATGTATGTTAATAAGAATGTTCTTAATTAAAATTATATGCATCGAAAAGCCATTTTTTTACATATTGCGAGTAATTTTGATTTCAAAATAAGCAACACACATAGAAAATTAATATTTGCTCGTTATTGCTTAACTCTGACAAGTTTAAATGCCTCCTGCTTAATAGTGTTTCAAACAGTATGTTTAAAAATTTAATTTAAAAAGTGTTAAGTAGGCTAAAATTAATAAGCTTAAGTGACATCTATGACAAGTCTAAGAAAGATTACTAAATTCTGAAATTTAGTAATCCTTGTTTTGTTGATAAAAAAAATTATTTAAAAGAAAATTTTTTATTATTATTTCTGCTTGGTTAATGTTTCACAGAATTTTTAAGTGATAGTAAAATGCACCACCAATAGCCTGAAACAATGTATTAATAAGTAATTTAAATCTGTTAATTAGACTTTAAATTATAAAATTTACCTATAATTTTAAGAGATATAAATAAAAATTTTATTTTTAATATGAATAAATATCTGAATTCTTTTTTATTTGTAGGCCTTGGGGATGCACGTACGTATCTTCATTTTTTAATTTTATGTTTTATTTTTAATATCTTAAAACTATTTTGCATAAATTATTTCATATTATTAGTATTTAGTAACTTATGTAACAAAAATACTTATTGAAGTCTTTTAATAGACAATTTTTTTCTAACTATTTTATTTAATTTATGATATTTAATTTTATTCTAATTAATTTTATCTAAATCTATAATTTTTATATTACTTTATTTAATAGACAATTTTATTCTTAGTTAATTTTTTAACTTTACTTTTCGTTTTCTTCTTTATAATCATTATATGTATGCTAATTTAAGCCTTTATTTTTTTAAGTGGCAAAAGGCATTGGTAGTAAGTATCACATTCAAAGAGTGTCATATTTTAATTTTTCTTAATAGTTTTCAGAATATACTAATCAATTAAATTAGAATAATTTATTAATAAAAAGCGAAGGTTTTGAACTCAAAGTTTTAAAGAAAATAAGTTTATTTAAAAAGAAAATCAAGAAAAAAAAGGAGAAATATTCAAATTTAATAGAGAAATGTTTCAATTTGGAAAAAATCTACGTTATGCCATTATTAGATCAACAAAATGGGCCATTTGGTTTTCGGAATATATTTAAACAGTATAATATATATATATAGATTTTTTCCAAATTGAAACATTTCTCTATTAAATTTGAATATTT
>JAPDSC010047041.1:110271-129724 GCA_026290005.1 Latrodectus geometricus
ACGATATATATATATATATATATATATATATATATATATGTATATATATATATATAATTGCTACTGAATATATATTAAAATCGTTTTTATATTCATTTTTCAGGTGATCCAATAACAAGTAATATTAAATACTAAATATAATTGGCAATGACAATGCATGAAATGTGAGATAGAAAATATTAACGTATTTTATTTTTTAGTTTTCCTAAACGGATGTAAGTATAAATGTTTGAATATACTAAATCAGTAATTGAAATGATTAAGTTTTAGTATAAGAGTTTCATTTTTATTTCTCGTTGTTAAGCAAATTCTGTCTGTATTTGTCAATTTCACACAATTTACGTTTCAAAAATAATCACTGACGGAAGAAATTTTTATTTTTAGCAGCAATGCTATTTTATCTATTTTTTCTTCTCTTGCATAATTGGTTTTATTATAAAATCTTTAAAAACAAGTTATTTTCTTTTACCGAAGAAATTTTCTTGTTCAAGAAATGAAAATTTCTATTTTATGTTGGAATGTAAACGTCTAGCGCAAAAATTTGTATGAAATTTAAATGAATCAGTTTTGTTTGAATGTAAAATTATTTTTAACAATGATTATTTTCACATGAATTTATTAATTTACTTTTTGAATAATAAAAGTTTAAAAATACATTATTTCTCTTGTTAATTGAATCTTTAAGTAAATGTTTGTCAAAAAGAGAAAGAATATTTTGGCATCTTATCTAAAACAGTACTAAAATTATTATTCCATCACGAGTTACAAAAATTGCTTAACAGTTTTATAAAACAAATTATAACTCAAAAACAAAGAAGTAATTTAATAATCAAATTATTTAACTTTGCCTGAATAAAATGAAAGTAATTTAAAAATCAAGTGAAAGATTTTTGACAGAATAAATATATTAATAACATTTGATTTTCATATGTGATAAACCGTTCTTTGAGATTTTCATTTTTCTAGCAACTAAAGAAAAAATAATTTATATAATATTACGGTTTTACTCAAATATGTTTGAAAAATATAAATATTTTTATATTCGAAAATTAATTTTTTAGATATAATAATGAAATAATTTTTCTTTTATGATTTCAGTGGACGACATTGGTCAATGTAAGTTGATATTCTTATATCTGTATAAACTTTTTTTTACCTTTTTGAATATGAAATTTTGAATAATTATTCTAAATTGTGAAATAATCGCTAAGATAATGTTATTTAATCAATGCATTATACCAGTTAGTATCCTCATTAAAAGAATTTAAAATTATTCTTAAGATTATTGTTAAAAAATCAATATAAAAAATGAAGTAACAGATTTACGATAAACTTTTAAAGCATTTTAAATCACTATTAAAGTATCTTTACGGAAAAGTTTTATAGTTGGCTAAAAATATTATAATTAATCGGGACAAATCTGAAATTTTAAAAGTGATCACAATCAATAATCAAAATCACATATTTTAGTAATTATCTGCTCTTTCGATATATTCTAGTTCCAAAAATTGCTTATCAATAAAGATAAAAAAGGTTATTGACATTATTAAATTATGCTTTAGAAGTAAAACTTTTCAGTCTATAAGTTGAGTTGTTCACTTTATAACATTTTTTAAAGCGATTGATTAAGAAATCGTCCTAATTGGACTTTTCTGCTTTCACTTACTTTTTTAATTGATTTTACTTTTAAAGTTGTATAACAATAAGATTGTGTAATTACATAGAAATAAGATCCTTTGAAAAGTAAACTAATTTATTTTCGGCCATAAGTTTCCTCTAATTTTAAGAATATTTTCGTTGAAATGTACATACATATCTGACTATAAAGTTAAATTAAGTAAATACAGATAACATTAATATCTTTATGTTAATATAATGTTTTTAAATTGCTAACTTTAATGATATTTCAAACTGAATTGCATATTAAGAAACAGCATGTAATTATTTTTAATACGTGTTAATAATTTCAACATTATTTTTATTTTAGTGCTTGATGAAGATTGTAAGTTTGAATTTCTTAAATTGAAATGCTTACAATTTCCTTTGTTTTATTTCATGTCTTTTTTTTTAATCTGAGTGATTTTCTTTTGCAATAATTATATTCTGAACAACGAAAAAAAAATCTTTTTCTGGTGAAGCAACTTAAAGGAAAATTTCATGCATATTAATTAAGAAATGAAAATGTAGAATGCACTTAAATAGATTTTATAATAAAATTTGCTTAACAAAAGAAAATTTAATTTTATTTTTACAACGTAATTACAGATATTTAAGTTTGAATTCATGTATTTTAAAATATTTTCTAGAATAAACTTTGCAAGAATACTCGTGAATAAAATAAGCTAATAAAGAGAATGTTGAATATAATGGCTTAATTTAACTGGAGCAAGTATATCATTTCGAAGATTTTTTAATATTGTTCTTTCAATAAAAGAAAATAATCCAAAACAAGTAACAATAAATTGAGATTTTGAAAGCTGGAGTCATCTTCGTAATTTGGCGATTATATATTGATTATATCTTTGCAATTATATTCAATCATAAACTTGTAACATTTATTAAAGGGTAACATCAAGTCTGAAATAAAGTAAAGCAGATGTTTAAGATATACCAAATTATTTTCATTTAAAAGAAAACAAATTAAAGAATTACATTGGAAATATAAACAAAGTAAACAATTATAAAATGACATTTTTTAAATGATTATATTTGAATAGCATTATAAAAGTTATTTATTTCATTTATAATTAGAAACAAATATCAGATAATAAAATAATGTAAATAAAAATAATGAACTAATGATAAATGTGTAAATATTTCAAAATTTTATTAAAGAAAAATCGACTTATTTCCTGATAATTTATAATTCTTTAAATAATATAGAGAATAAAAAAAACATGGTGAAATGTTTATTAAAGTAATTGAAACTATCCAAATGTTTTACAAATTCAAATGAGAAGATCATTGAGTTTTAATTGAAATTATTAGATAAAAAATGACAATACGAATATGAAATGATATTGAATATTTGAAATTAAACTTTATTTTGTTAAACAACAATATTTTCACTATAGCAAATTGTTATTTAAGTATTTTACATTTCATATGCTATAATTTTATAACCAATTTTAATCAAAATTATATTGCTTAAGTCATTCATTTTAATCGAAGAGATTAGAATAATTCTTTAACTGACATATTTACAAATCAATCAATATTTATTCTAATAATTGACAGCTGGGTGAATTGAGGTTTGGTGTCCTCTCCCTCCCCAAATTGGCGATAAACATGCCAAGAGTGGTAACCTTGATGCTTTTTTTATCCTTTATGAGCTCTTTATGACAACCTCAGGACAAGAAAATTTAAAGAATTTATAAAAACAATTTTTTTTAATGAACTGAAATATTAATTAATAAAGACAAAGTTTTTATTAATATTTCAGTGTATTTTTTTGTTATACAATTCGTAAAAAAACATTGTTTTTGTTTTCATATCAAAAATGAAAATTGTTAAAAACACGTATTTCATTTTACTCGCCATAGCAACGGCGTTTTTGAAAACGCACCAAGCAGTACCCAATGCATATTTTCACCTTGACAGCCTATAGGCAGGGAGATCATTCAATATAACATGAATTGCTAACATATTTTTTAAACCGCATAATATGTACCCATAGTATAGAGGATCTATTAAATTTAAAATCGTTGAGTACGCCAGTATTTACCGACAGGTTTTTGTTTTTAAAAGTCTATTAACATTAAATTCATCCAGTTTTCATGAATTACTCACACATTTTAAAATCAGATTAATATTGATATTGAGAAATTGAGAGTATCGGAAAATACTCATTTTTTAACAAGATAAATTATATTTAGTATTGAAGTACTTCGAAAATTGGAATAGTAAAATCAGCTATCAGTTGTATCGGAATTGCTTGAAAGTTAGTAAATTAGGAGACTTATAGCTTTAATATCGATGTAATAATGTAAACATTGTTTATTGTGTCATGAATTGCCACCATGTTTGTAAATAATCTTTAATATTGACAATTGCTTAACACTAGCAATAATAAATTAATCATGAACTCTCAACCCATTTTAAACTAAATTAATGCCTGAACTTAATTTAAAAATAAATTGATCAGAGTAATGAGAGATGAAACCAGTATTTAAGGTATTGCATTAAAACCACAAAATGCATGGAATATTGTCGATACATTTGTAAATAAGGTAACTCGTATCTTAAGTACTGAACAAACATCAATAGGTCAAATTCATACAAAACAAAATCTGCCTAAATATAAAAGGTATTTTTGTGTCAAATATATTTTCTAATCAACTAAAAATGAAATTTATGTATATGAAGAATGAAAATTTCTTCCTAAAGATTATAATATTAATATGATGAAATTTATTACTAATATTTTATTTTTAGCGAAAAAGGTTATAGATGGTAAGTAAAATATCAATACATTTAAACTGAGATAAGTTTAAGAAATATTAATCTAGATTTTAAAACAAGATATTTAAGAAATTAATTCATTAATTAAATTATTTTTAAAATAAATAATTATTTTATCAACGTATTTATGAAATTTAGCATCATTAATTTATTACTTTAAAACTATTCTCTCATTTTGATAAACAATTAAAATTTTATGTCAATAAAATATTATTTTTTTATTATTTAGCAACTATCAAAGCAGGTAAGTAAGGCTTTCTATTCACGTTATTATAGTTTCAAATCCTTTTTCGGAAGTACTTACATTTAAAATTAAAAAAAAATAGTTTTTCTTGAATTTAATATTATAATCGTTTAGTAAATTTATAAAAATTGAATTAAATTTGGAAAATATAACATTACTATTTACTTTATAAAGCTTTTCTCTTTCATTATGTTTAAGGTATAAAGAAATTTTAATTCTAAATAGATTTATCATATCCTAAAAAACACGTCACATTTACTTGAGCTTAATTAATACCCACTTTAGTAACAGTATCAAAATTAAATTCTTGCGTAAATGAGACACATCTGAGGATATTTGTAAGAAAAAATCGGTTAATTTGCGCTTTAGGTCCCCTACTTCGCCAACTCACGAATTTTATGCGGTTTTTCGCGCATGCTCATTAATTACTCTTTTGTTTTAACCTTTTCATTGGTCGCTACTTAAGTTTCACTTTGAAATAGCGGTAGAATTTTCGCCATGGCATGTGTGATTTTGAAAACTCGCCAAGTAGGGGACCTAAAGCGCATTTTCACCAAAAAATCAGTTTTTATAAGAAATAATATTTTTTTTCGTATATTTAATGTTCATAGAATAAAACCACTTAGAAATGAGAAGAAGATTGTATGCACATTAGTAAATTAATTCAAATAATAATTAAAAATTATTTCTTCCAAGAATTGCATTTTTCTTTACACACGCTATCGATAAAATAAGAACTTTTTTCATACGATTTATCAGTCATTACACTCTTTAAAAATATCAAACATCTCATTAGAGAGAAAAAAATCTGTCCTTGTCAATATTATTTCATTTGAAATCTACCGTCATGAAAATAAGGTAATGCAATATGGAAAGAAAAAATATTTCCTGATATTAATGTATTTAAAAATGGCCTTAGAAAATTATAGAATTTTATTTAAAATTTAACTAAATAAAAATCAAGAACATTTCAAAGTAATAAACTAAATATTCATAATATTCCTTAATTTCACATTTTTGTTTCTGCAATTAAAATCCGTGTCGGAATATTTTAACAACATGCAAAAAATGTCAAATAAAGTATATTATTTAGGGAATCTTTATTTTGAACCTTTAATGAAAACAAATTTATTTAATTTAATAATTTATCTATAAAATACAAATTAGTCTCTTGTCATATTTCTTTTAGAAAACTTAAACTAAACATATTTTATTTTTATAAAAATTACAAATTTAATCATTTTACAAATCATGTTTTTACGAATTAGTAAATAACATGGTTCGCTTATATAGATATTTGTTTTTATAAAAATCTCAATTTTTTTTCCACAAAATGTATATTTCTAAATTGTAAATTAGAATGAAAAGATTATATCTGTGACAACAATGCTGTAAATCAAATACTTTTTATAAATATTTATAATTTCAATCATAAAAATTTATTTTGTCTTTTACAGTTGACGTCATATTAGACAGTAAGAGAAAAATTATTATTTATTATAAATATTTACTTTTCATATCTCCTTTTATTTACAATAAATTTAATATGATATATATATATATATATATACTATCTATCTATCTATATATATATATATATATATATATATATATATATATATATATATATATATATATATATATATATATATAGAGAAACTTAAAAAAACATTTTAAAAATTACAGTAATTAATAATTAGAAAATGAATGTAAAAAAATTACAAATATAAGAAAAATTTTAGTAAATCAATGAATGAAAAAACAGCTAAAATTAAGAGTATTAATAATTAATAATATTAATTATGAAATTGAAAATTTCAAAAAACTTAAATTAATTACAACATAAATTCAAGCATTCAATAATGCATCTTCATCAATGGTTGTTGACTAGATTGGCACATATGTAAGACTTTTCAGACAAATGCGCAAGAGGAAAATTAAGCTGTAATTTTCAATTTATGCATCTTTTATATATATTTATGTTTTCTGTATGGTTTCGTATGCCGTGCCAAACTTTTGACGTTTTCCTTGTAACTTTTATAGGAAAACGATGTTTACGTAGCACAGAATGAAGCTAGAAAAGTTCCTAATCGATGTTAGATTAATTACATGGTGGCATACAAAACTTTATAGAGTTCAAATTAACGTTAATTATGACATAATTAATACATACGCTATAATCAAAAGTTCGATATTAACGGTAGAATATCTTACTTAAGCGAAAGACAAATATTATGATATGTTGTATTCAATATCGCACCCTTAAAAAAATTCAAGCGAACAAGCAGAATAAGTATTTTATTTATAAGGATGATTTTAAGTAAGCAAAATATGCATTTATCCTTACTTAATTTTATTCCTTCTTTATATTTTTAAACGTATTAAGTATTCTTCGTTTAAAATTAAAATTATTAAATCATAAAATATTTTGTGCAAACTGTCTCAAAAATTTATTAATTTACAAATATGTATTAACAAAACTAGCACATTAATTGTTGGAACTCAAATACATTTAATGCAAATTTCGTTATGATATGTTTTAACTAATTTATCATTCTTTTATTTCAGAATTCACTAATGAGGGTAAGTATTTGTTATAATTTGGGCATAAAAGAGGTGGTTTTGAAAAAGTAATATTTAATATTTATTTACAATTGCATCCACAACTGATTAGGAAATGTTTGTTTTCTTTAAATGTATTTTTAAGTTACACGATTTGAAATCATACATACATACAAAGAGTACTATGAGTTTTTTTGCAATATGATTCAACAAAATAACTGGAGGTTGCAGGTTTTAGAAAGTTAGGACATATCCTAGCTTGCTTTGTAGCAGCCGGCAACATGCCTGTAAACTCTGATGTTCATTAGTCACGCAGTGAGATAAGAACATTTTTAAGATATTGTATTCGTGGTTTATGTGAAGACCAGTGTATAGAAGAAATGCATTGAATAGTGATTGTTCACTTTGCACGTCTATGTATTCAGGTGATTCAAGGAATTCAAAAGGGGAAATTTTAAGAATCGCTGAAAAAGAAGGAAGTTGCAAACGTCAGTAATATTTGAGAACATTATTGCTGTAAAGAAAATGGTTGAAAAAGACTGTCGAATGAGATAGCAGCAAACAGAGGAGACATTACACCTTAAGAGGCCAGTAATTTATTCTATTTTGGTTGACCATCTACACGTAAAGAAACTTTGTTATCTATGAGCGTTACAATGTCTGTCCTAAGATAATGTGGCAGAAACTGCATTTTATTGTCTTGCGACTTGGTATTGAAAAGCGTTGAAAATGTTTGAGGAGGGTATTCTCCGTATGTGAGAAGTATTGTTACTAGTGACGAAACTGCTGTATTATTATCACGAAGTGATGACCAAAACTCAAAATAAGTGTTGATTGTTTATGGATGAGGACCCACCTGTAGCTGGCAGAATATCACGATTTATCATTAAAAATTGTGAGCTGTGTTTTTAAAATCTAGGATAATTGTAGAGCTTCTCGTTTTGCATACACAAAAGACAGTCAGAGATAAGTTGTGAACTGAAAAATCTTGCTTTAAGTTATACAATTTATAAAAACCTTGCGTTCAAACCTAAGAATAAATACCGGATTTCTCCACCATGTCAAGACTCCATCTAACTACGACAAAGCCTGCATCGAGTATTTGACCACTGTTGGAAGGGAACTACTTGAACATTCCCTTATAGTACAAATATTAATTGATATGACTTTGCATTGTCCCATATAAGAAAAGAAATCCAAAAATTGATTTGAGAATGATAGGCAATTTCTGACGGTTTTGTAAAAAGTGGGCCTCATTCCTGCCTGAAACTTGTCAAAGTTGGTTTAAAAATTCTTTCAGCATATGGAGAAGTGTATTTAATGTGGTAGAAATTACTTTGAAATAATTCAATATATAAAGCTATATTGTAAAACTTTATACTTTAAAGCTATATTGTAAACAAGTCTTATTTGAATGATTGTTTTACATAAAAAATTAAAATTTCAATATTTGTCAAATGCATAGTATCTATCAAAATAAAAATTAAAATTTTGTTGCGACAATAATGTCACAAAATAAATACAAGAGCTTTCCGATTCTAAGCTGACATCTGTGTTCTTTATTAGATTAATTTCTGCAAGCAAATATCAGAATTTTGAGATTTCAAGAAAGTAATTATAGGAGAAATCACAAGTTTTGAGGAAGTTCACTGGCTTCCAAATGTTAGGGAACAACATGTCTTCCAAAGACAACCATAAAAAATGACGCTAACAACAGAATGTTTAGTTTACATAAATGATAAAAATGAATTTTTGTAAATTCATGCAAAAACACTAGCTACCACTTTTTTGATAGAAAAAAAGCAGTAATATATGAGTGAGAGAAAAACATGCAAACTTCAGGCTTTCGTAATTACGCATGTAACTTTTCTTGATTATCAATTTCTGTTTTCAGAATCGTTCACAATAGTTAATGAGGTCCTTCATTAACTGAGAGAAACCGTTTGTCCTATCTGTTAAGGTGGCGGTCTGTCAGAGAGATGGAAATAGGCATGTCTCAGGCTGATGCTTCTAGGTACCTTAATGTGTATCCAATATGGTCCACTGTCTCTGGAATCAATATAAAGCCGAAACCAGAAGGTATATTCCAGACAGACCACGAGCTATAAAACTTGCAGAAGATCATTTCATAGCTAATTCAACATGAAGGAAACATTTCTGATCTACAAACATTTCTGTTACACTACTTGATTCAGATTACTCTGTAGCACCAGGAAGAAGAAATTCACTAGTACTTTGCGAAAGCGAGACAACCATGCATCTTTCTATGTATAAAGGCCATTTGTGCGTATCACTCTCACCCAAGGACATAGATGGTCCAGCCTATCTTAGGCAAAAGAATACCTTTGCCGGAAAAGATAGCAATAGGCTTCTGCGCTTTTTACAGACGAGTCCAGATACACCGGGAGAGCGATTCGTGTGCTGATCTGGTGGGAAAATAGTAACAGAAATTAGCAATCCAAGTCTGTGGAAAGACCCAGTTACTTCAGTAGGAGAATAATATTTAGGCTAGAGATCTCATTCGGTGATCATATTAACCTACGTGTATTCCTTTGAATATCTGTGATTGGTGTGAAATATCTGGATGAATTCCTTGATTGATATGTCCGCCCATATGGCTGGTGCTCATATGCTTGTGGGAATAGAATAACCAGCTCTATATCCAGATATGAATCCCATAGAGCATCTGTGGGACTATCCTGGTAGACAATTTGTGGCTTTAGGTCCTCTTTTAAGGTCTTGAGGAGAGCTTGAAGATAGTTTACTACATATCAGGTCTTCGCTTCTCATGTCTGTAACTGACAATTTAATTGACAGCACAGAAAGTCTATGTCACCAATGTATAGAAACTAGGGATGGGCATATTCCTTATTAAAACTTCTTTCTGGTATGTTTTTTTGCCATTTGCTTTACATAACTGTTATTCCATTTCTTAGAATACCCTTTTTCAGCGAGATTTTTTTTTTGTTGTAAATGATTAATGCGTGTTTTTTTATGTCAACTTCTACATTCCAATCAACACATAACTATTTTGTGTATATGTCTTTCAAATTTGGTGCTTCTATATTCATTCATTTGCAAATTAGATGCAAATAATCGGTCGTTTCTTAAATTTTGGAGGCCAGTGTATAGGAATTTTTGGATTATGTTACTCCAAATTTTATTTTTTCCAAGTGTCAGAAGTAAATATAGACTCAAGTTTACGAGTCTTTTCATCTTATAAAGAAAACTTACTGTTTCGAAAACAATAATTTTTTTAAAATTATTAAAATTATGTGCTAATAATATTAAAGTAAATTAAATCTGTTTTTTTTTTAAATGTGATAAAGAATATATTCTTTTCACCGCAATTGATTTAACTTAATTAAATAAACAATATACATATATTATCTTATTAATCTTTCTTTTAATATTAAAAATCTTCGTCAGCTGCGAGCAATGACTAGTAAAATAAATGAAATATTTAAAAACGATGAGAGTGAAAAAATGTTAAATAGTAATTGAACGGAAACGTGAAATTATTTCAGCTGTTAAAACTATCCAATATCATTTAAAATTGGGAGAAATTATTATGGATGGACATGATGCCACAGGAAATGCTAATAAAGAGGATTTTATTTTTTTTTTCATTTTGCTAACTCACATAGTCTTTCGATATTTTGTGCATGTAAATTTACACAAAAATTGACAAAATTAATTGGTGTATTATTTTTAAATTGTCGAAGCTTGTGGAAAGAACATAAAACGTCATTTCGAAACCACGTGGCTAACATGCCTTATTTTAAAAAATACCCTGGAAATTAAGTTTATCCCGCATTTTGGTCACGAAGTTTCATTTCGCTGGAAAGTTCGATAGACTAATCCGTATAAATGTATCCAAGCTATTATTGTTTTTTCTTAATTTGTGTCAATGAATGTTAATAAACTGAATTCACCATTCAACTTAACATTCTTTCATAAAACGAACTCCAAAGTGAAACATTTTGACATAAAATTTACTCTCTTTATATGCCATCTAATTTAAAAAGAAATTTAATTAAACAAAACAAATTTTCAAAACTACACTTTCAAACAAATTAAAACAAAAACAATTTGATATTTTCTCCGTAAATGTAAAATTTGTGTATTAAAAATATATGGATAAAATAATATTGTATAGAAATACCCGAGAAAATAAACATAATTAAAAAATAAGAAAAAAACAAAATGAAACCCGACAGAGATTTCTTTCAATATAAAAAAAATATATTATTTTTTCTTACGAATAACTATACAGAAAATGAAATTTATGCATACAAGTATATAATTTCTAATGTAATTTTCCCTTTGTAGGAATATCATTGTTGGAAAATGGTAAGTAAAAATATATAATGATTAATGACTAATTTGTTGTAAATTATTTTGTGATTAATTTAATGTATTTATAATTTTATAATTAACCGATAATAAGTAATATCTATATATATGTATTATTTATTATGTTTTCCAAATTTGCAAAAAAAAAATTATCTACATATATATATATATATATAATTTTGGAATTGCAAATTTTTATCAGTTGATTCTTTTTTACAGCCAATCTTCAACAACTTCAAAAACTGTTGGATTGACGAGCTAACTGTTCCAAAGAAAAAGACATATCCAAATGTCGTAAAGATATTCTAATATAATTATAATTTATTTTGAATGAATTGTAGTTTATATTATTTAAAAGAATAAATTTAGTATTTCATACTTATACAAACATTGAATTTCATAGTATACATAACATTACAAATATAGCATTGGAATTCTTATTTTGAAAAAGAACATTAAAAAAATGAATCGTTTATAGCAAAATTTTATATAGTTAAACTATTAGCATAATTAAAAATAAAAATATTGATATTCAAAAGAGAAACTATTAAAAATAATATTCAAATTGACGTGTAAATAGGAAGAAATTTTTTTGAAGATAAGTTGAAAAACTAAAATAAATTACCATTTCAATTTTAACTAGTTGAAGAAAAAGAGTTTCTAATTACCTATTTTAAAATGTAAGCTGAAGAGGAAAATTAATTATTTTTATATATTAATTTAATATTATTATTTTTGATACAATTTTATTAAAAAAGTAATTGAAGGCAATAAAATTTTGATAAATTCTTATTATTAAAAAACAGTTTTCAAAGAAACCTGAATTTTTATACATGAATTTGCTTAATCAAGTTCCTAATTTCCTTTTGAATAATAGAATTATTTTGGGCATATATTGACAGACTTCCTAAAGAAGAAGACAACTCAAATACTATGTTACTATTTTGTGTTTGTTCTATTGTGTTGTGTTTCTGCTATATTTAACTGTGTTAGCCTATAGATATAAATTATAAGTGCAAAATCGTGGTATGGTAAAACTTTAAAGAAAAGTGGCTATTAAGATATTAAAGAGTATAAAATATATTACGAATAAACACATTGATTACGTAATACATATTATTTTCTTCGCTCATAATTACTGAGCAGATAGTTAAGGGAATTCTTACACAAAATGAAAAAGGTGGGAAGCACAAATTATGATTCGAATTTAAAATATCATATTAAAAAGCTGAAATACTATTTATATAGTCACAGGAGTAATCACGAATAGAAATTATTAATAATATCCCTATTTTAACGAGAACTGAAATTAATGTATTGAACATAATATATTACCAGGAATAAGAATATTAATCAGAAGAAAAATATTTAAAGTTAACTCTGCACAGTATAGAACAAATTAGGAATAATGACATTGATTCCAAAGAGAATATTAAACACAATTACAATTTAAGGAAACATTCTTCACAATAACTGTGTAGGATTTTATAACGATCACTTTCAAAAGCCAAGCATGGAATTTAGAACATAATATTATGATGAGAAAGTTCTATTTTTTCTGTCACAATAGTGAATGGAAAAATACAAAAAAATTCCTCATTTTCTATAACGTGATCTGCAATTAACATATCAAACAATGAAGAAAATATTAGAAATAAAAACATAATATATTTTAAATATAATAACTAATAATTATAATAACGATAATTTCCGACTTAAAAATGTAGGCAAATAATTACTGATGATATTGTATAAGAATAAAAATAGAAGTCATTGCAATTTGTGATTTGAATTTGAATTTGTGCACAAATGTGATTTTAATTATGTTTATAGTTCCACAGGAAAATTAAATTACACGAGGTTAAATTTGTGTACCGGATTAAAGAGCTTTTTGTGTAATATCCAACATTGTCAGGCGTATTAAAGTGCAATATAAAAATAAAACAATAAATTGATGTGTATCAATATATCATTTTAATTCCTGAAAAACTAGAAGCACAGCTGATTCAAAGCATCATGAATTTCAAATAATAAATATAACTTCCTGTTTCACTTGTTGAGTAAACATTGTAAATAATATGGAGCTAAAAATAATGGCAAATATAAAATAGGGGAGACGAAAATAAAAAAAAATGTAAAAAATTTGAGAAAGAAAATATTAATTTATACAAAATGTTTGTCTTACAATATGATAATAATTGGAAGTCACAAAGAAATATTTAGTTGCATACATGAAAAAGCTGAAGTCAATAAACAGTTTACACTTGTATAACAATAAAATTAAATTTTCTCTTTAGATATTTTACGATTTTTTTATACATTAATTAGATGTACATAAAAAATGTATGGAACTTAACCCTCGTGTGAAGGAAGTGGAATTGGTCTTTGTATGTATATAACGACAAATGAACTAAATTAGGATGTGTTCATTGCTTTGGTTTGTCTTTAAGATATTTATGTTAACTCCTGTTGCTTGTTGTTAATAAACATAATCAAATTTCACATGATTATCCACATATAATGATAAGAAATAAGTTAAATTCCTTCTAATTTTAATACTAATGAAAATGTTACAACGAAATTTTAAAACAATTGTAAATATGACAGTTACAAATTTTCAAATTGGGTACTTGTGGGCTTAACACTGAATCTTAAACGTCGCACAAAAATTTTCACTATTGATCGCAATACACTTACTGATAATTTGTCCGATTAATTTTATAAAACTTCAGCAACTCTTAAATATTCCCTATGAAGAATAGTTAAGAGTTGCTGAAGTTTTATGAAATTAACCTCAAACATGAACTAGGCAGAAAATACCGTATTGTTTAAATCAGGACTCCCACACTATTCCTCACTCTATGCCAGTTAGCCAAGTGTTGGATTGAGCTTGTACTATCGTAAAATAAGTTAAATGGGGTATAAAATGCTGGAAATTGTCTTTTGTTACGAAGTTATTAAATATAGAATTTCACAACTTCAATACGTTCCTGATCTGCTAGGTATGAAAGCTTAAACATATGGGCTGACTATATTTTAGTCAATCAGAGGCCAACATCTTGATATTTTTAGTTCCATTTTGTGCAACTACTCTCTTCAACACTGGAATAAAATTCGGCAGGCATACAGAATAAAGGTTCTATTTATATAGATATTAAATAAGTTTAAATATCTTTGTTAAAAGAAAGCTTGTTTTTTAAATATTTATAATATTGTTTATAATTTTGCCTATGGTTAATTTCATAAACATAATCTTACATTTTATTTTGTATCAGATCTATGTCAACTTACAATTCCATCTAAATTATAGATGGAGTTGTAAATGTGAGTGATTTATTTTATCTGTTTGCACAAAAGAGATCACCCATATTTTTCTTTAAATCATGCCAATAACTATTTTCACTAAGTTATAGAAATAGCTATTTTTCTAGTGTGTCTCTTTTTATAATTCAATTCCACTTACATTCTACATAACATAAAAATGCACTTGCAATTTCAGAAAATGTTTGTAATACAAGATAATATTTTGTAATTTTAGGATTTACTAGAAAAACACGTATGTGCTACATATGATACACAAACTAATAAAATGATATTTGATATTTCCCCAATCAAGTGATGAAGTCGACACCTGAGCTGGCACATTTTTCATGCCATGATACTTTAGAATATTGGATCCCATGAAATTTTCAACATTCATAAGCTTCCACATTCAGTTTTCATCTGGGTTAGATATCGAACTTACAACTTTCCAAATAGGAATGCAATTTCTTACTCATTTCCTGACAATATTCTAATCAACGACATCTCGTAAACCTAATTTATCATTTAGCTTTATTAGTTTTGTATTGTACAACGTAATAATATAAAAAAACTAGAAATTAATTTTGTGAATTAATATTTTGTTTTAAGAATATTTTATTTAAAAACTTAATCGGTAATTAAGAATTTTATTCATATAAGAAAAATATAAAAATAAATGTGTGACTTTATTACACGTTGGTATTCAGAAAATTTGAATTAAAAAGAACAATGTTTCGTATGAAAAAAAAATTACAAGAAGGAGTTTGAAAAGATTAGGATTTGGGAGACCTTTCATTTTATCAGCAAATGATAAGAGTAATATTATACTTGTCACGAAAAATTAATGACACTGTAGTTCTAAAAAAATAAGCAAAAGTTGCAAAATAAAATACTCAATCATTGAGTTTAAATGGATTGTTTTATGATATCGTAAAAAAGTTGATTCATGGAAACGAGTACCCTGTTCATGTACTTTAAACATTGGACTAAAAGATGATGGAGTTTAACTTGCTCATGAAAAGTTTCGGATGGTAGAGATTTTTGATGAAAGCACTTTTCAGTTTTATTTTTAGCAATTTTAAGTTATATTTAGTAAAATAAATATAACTTAGCAATTTTGTGAAAAAATAAATATGTTAGTCCTGTATGCAAGCAGTCTATTAAGGTCTGACTACCAATAAAAAAATGCCAGGCGTCTTCCCACAATGGAATAATTTTATCTTGATGATTTTTGAAAGAAGGCAATTCTAAGTCGTATACCTAAAAAAATATATATAAAATGGCTAAACGACAATGATATAAATATTTCAAAGTGGGCTACTTCATCCCCTGATCTCAATTTCATGAGAATCATGAAGAATAAAATTTAGAATAAAACAGTTAAAGAATAGAAGAATTTTTTTAACGAAGAACGAAACAACTTTTGATACTCTTAAGATTTTAAAGGAATCTATGATAAGAAGACTTCACACACACACACAAATGATTATTGACGATTAGAAAAAGAGTTAAAATATTACTGTTGATTTTTCTGTGTAATGTTATATGAAGATAAAATATTTTAAAGTGTATTTTAATTTCTTTTTTATATATTTATTTACTTAAATGCAGCCTTTTTTGAAAATCCCAATTTGTTTTGCACTTTTCTGTATATAAAAAAATTACGAAATTAATTTTTTATATGAACCTATATTATTTCACTGGCATAAAAGTAAGAAAATAATGTATTTTGTAATCATTATTTTCATAATTGGAACATAAGAGATTGCTAGTTCTGAGAAAAAGTTCTTATAAAAATTTTGCGTATCGATAAAAAAAAATACTAAGACTAATGTGATTAATGAAAAAGATTATGGTGAGTTATCACTATCCTGTATTCCAATAATACGTATTAAAAATATTTTATTATTTTCTATTATTACTATCTTTATCTTTATTACCACCATATATTTCTTTATTCCTTTGAAAATTTGGTGAAATTAAATGATTCCTTCTCTTCAATAAAATTTTTTAAACATTTCTTTTCAATTTTCGTTGTTGGTTTTAATCAAGGAAACACAAATACATTTATTAAGAAAACACAGCTGCAAATTGTATTATAAAAGAAAATTCTAAAATAAAAATTTAGTACAACGCGTCTGTCACGGAGTACACACAAACTACAACAAAAATGTCTTCAAATAAATTCTTTGTTGTATGCTTTTGTACTTTGGCTCTGATATATATTAAAGGTAAGTTAAAAACCTTAAACGTTTAATCAATAAGAATTTTTTACAAAGAAATCTTAAAGATAAACAGTATATTATAATTTATAATAAATACTTAACAGCACATCTTTTAGGGATATAAACAGCTATTTTCGTTGGAGAATCACTTTTTATACGTAGTCAGTGATCGGTTTTTATACGAGAATCAACCGAAATATAATAATCATTTGATTATAAAAAATGGTCTCTTACACCTATGAAATTTCTTTATTTGGCTGGTTGGTTAGGTTTCGTGGCGCAAGGTCCAAAAAGGACAAGTTTCTTTTTGATCATCTCATAGTTTTTAACATTTCATACATTTAGCCGTGAGCTTTAGATTTCTTTTGTTATTTTCTTTTGCCTCTAGTGGTTACTGCATTTACCAAGCCTTCATCAGTTTCAAAATGTTTATTGTCCGGAAGTTCTTTTAACTTAGGTAAAAGGTAGAAACTGCAAAAAGTAGGTCCGGATTATCAAGAATTTCAAAATTTTGAACAGTAGAAAGAAAGAGAAAAATAGACAGAAGTATTTAAAAATGCCAACCACATCTCGTAAAGCATTCTTCACCTGCACTATGGTTGGATGGCCGTAATATTCATGGGAATCTATTAGAATCACTCTAAATATTTACCTGAATAATGCTTTATGAGATTTAACAATTAGCTAGCTTAATGAATTGGCAGCAGAAATACTTGATGAATAGGCAACATAACAGATTGCATGCGAGTTCTAAAGCCCCTACTACAAATATTTAAATGTAGAATGTGATTACGTAAAAAAATAAAGAAAAGCTTCATTACGTAACGAATATTTTTAAAATAAAAATATTAATTTCTTTACAACTGATGATTTTTACAATCTGCATGACACTGAATTTAGATATAATTATTGACATTTTTGTATTAAATTGTACCCCATTTTTAGTAAATTTTAGTATTAAATAAGTACTAAAAATAGTATAAAAAATTCAAATTTGAACTTGTTGGCATATTTATTTAATATATCTTAAATGGCAGCAAATTCAATTTGAAAGTGAAAAAAATAGAAAAATTAAATTTCCCTCAGAATTTACTCTTTAAAAATAATAAAGGGAAATTATATTACTTTTTCTGTTTAGTAATCAGTAATAATTTCATCTACAGTTGAGTACTTATTATAATTTTTTTACAAATAAATTGTTCTAATTTATTCTACGTTAGTGATAAAGCTATGTTGATCATAAAATAAGTGTTGAATTCAATAGTAATTGATTGGCAGTTATGGAGATAAATCAAAACACTTTTGTAGCTTAATTAAAAAAATAGGAGTTATTTGGTACTCATGAACAAACATTAGTTCTGGAGTACTAAGTCAGCAAAATTACCATAAATATTCCATAAATATGTTTCCTTAAGTTGTGTCAAATTTGCATAGTTGATTGTAGACAATAATAGAAAAAAACGACATAGAACATGATATTGCAAGCAATTTCTATGGCATTTTCTCCTTCACTTGTAAGTGAAATTCAGAAAATACTTATTATGAATTGTAACATCAATGTGTATAGAAAAAAATAATTAGTATAATTAGTAGTACAACATTTTTTGACAGAAAATCTATGTAATTATTGCAGACAGAATGGGAGCATTTTTTTTATTTTGTCCAACATTCCACACCTTCTTATACAGAATATCATTACTAAATAAATGCACTAACAATTGCAGCTGTTAGTATATTTCTTAATGGTAGTGACAAACAATTCTTCCACTTCCGGTATTCTACCAGTTCTGTGTTGTAAAACCTTATTACTTGGAATAATCTCGTTTCTTGTAAACCTTGATCGAACTTAGCAAAGGTATTGCATCATGGATAATATCTTAAGATAATGTTTGTAATATGAGAGATGACCTATGTTATAATAATAATGTGAAGTCCGCACTTATTGACGTCAACAATTTCGAGGTTTTCCCTTTTCCTTGAGACAGTTCATTTTTAAGTAAACTTGTAAGTCATACAAGTTTGTAGCCACTGTTAAGTATTAAATAAATCCTAAGTTTAATTTTTAAGGCCTTAAGTAGTTTATAAACAATTTAAATAGTCTATATTTACGGAGTACTTAACATCGAGAATAATTACCAAGGACACAATTACTTCGATTAAAAAATTAATGATATTCCATTAAATTTGAGTTAGTGGTGCATTAGTTTTAACTAAGACTTATATATATTCGCAACTGTGGACTAAGGGCAAAATATCATGATCACCTTATTTTATATATATATATATATATATATATATATAT
>JAPDSC010047041.1:136378-161075 GCA_026290005.1 Latrodectus geometricus
TTTTGATAAAATTGTTATGAAAACAAAAATTTAGAATACAGGGTGACGCACTTTTTTTAGTCATTCACACATTATCTTAATCGAGTTCCTGATTGGGTTTCATTTAATTTCTTATGAATTTTATCCTTAAAATACTGTTTCAAAATATTATTATTATGAATAATGTAATTCTAAAGTTGTTTAGTAAACTAAATGTTTTTTGAATAACAATATTCTCAGTTGTAATAAGTAAAATACTCAAGTGTCTGGTACGAAAATGGTAAATAATAATTCAGTGATTACTATGCGGCTGATAGTAATTGGATGATTGGTAGTAATTGATGATGTAATTTCTTTGTGGTTGGGGAAGCACCATCCCTATTACCCTGGTGACATAAAGGGCAACAAACAGAACCCATGACTCCAATAAGATGTAAATGCTCCTGCAATTGCAGGAACTTAAATACATTTTTATTATGAGTATTTAAGCATAAAAATGTGTCAGATCTTTCATAGATATCTTGTATATTCATTATAATTTGCAAACAATTATTTAGTAGCATTATTATGCATTTAAAGAGTGTTGTTTGATTTAATTACCCAATATTTTAATTATTTTAAATATAATACTGACAAACATTTTAAGATTCTGGGAACAAATATTATTCATTTAGAGTAAAAGATGTGATTTTACAGAATGATTTTTTTACGTATCAATTCTATTGTTTGTTATTAATTCTCTCTAATATTATTAAGATATCTATGGCTCTTCATCATGACATGTGGTTTCATTATTTCTCAGAAACCACGTGATTCATTCTTCATTGAAATTCAAAAGTGTAGAAGAAACTTCTTACTGCAATATAATTCAAATCATAGAAAAGAAATTCAAGAACTTAACTTATATAGAAATATTCATGCTTGTTTCATAAAGATCTATCGTTAAACAAGAAGCAACAATAAAATTATATGACAATGAATTTAATCCGGTTTTAAGTAGCTAATAAGAAAAGTGGTGGAAATCCATCAAGTTAATAATGCGATAAAAAGTAATTGAAAATTAATATAGCAGAGAGACCTATTTAAGTGTCATTTCTCATTTTATTATCCATTTTGAGAGCCACAGAAAAGCATAAAAATAAATTCCCAACAAACTATATTGAAACAAAGAAATTTTATGTACATTCTGTCACACGTATAACGCAAAATCTCGGCCTCAAAATTTGCTGAATACATAGATACACACATAGAAATAGAATGCATTTCTAGAAATCAAATATAGCCAGTATTTAGGAATAGTGATTTATATCCGTGTGAAACTCGAATTAGATAATTTTAGTCTCCCATCAAATAACTTCCGATTGCGATTTGAAGGACGTCACAATGAGCTTGTTTCGCTTTCATTTTCATTTTCAGCTCTCAGAATATGAATAAATTTGAGAATATGAATTATTTAAAATGAAAAATAATAATATAAAATTCTATAGTAGCAAAATAATTATAATTATCAGTATTAACGGTATGTAAAGAGAGAGAGAGGAAGATTTTTGGAAACATAAAATTTTATTTACTTACCAATAGGTTCAAATTTGAAAATATTTTCATAGCATTCATGTATTTTTTAGATTATATGTTTAAATAAAATTCTATTTCACCTATGAATTTGATATAAATTACGTTTTTTTGTAAAAATTAATAGTTAAATAACAACGTTATTTATCTCTTAAAATTTATATAATTTCAGGCATTAAAAAAATGCAGATTAAAAATTATCATTTCGTTAAATGATTTACGGACCCAAATATCTATTGAAAAAATATTCAACAGAATGTACAATTAGTTTTAATCATACGCACATATTCTATTGAAAAGTCAGAAAAAATTCTGCAGAATACATTTCAAAATAAAATAAAAATGCACACTCATATTTACCAAGATTAATATATATTACTTTATACGCAAATATAATTTGAAAATCAACTAGGATAATTAATATTCTATTTAATGCAAAATCATTACAATTGTATTTCGTATGTATTGTGTGATAGTTGGCATATTAGTAATAACAAGTATGTGTCAATGGTGAAAGGTTGCAAAAAACTAGAAAGTGATTAAATTATCTAAGTTTAAATACATTTTTTATTTATATATAAAATAAATACATTCTTTTGTAAAATAATTGTTATTTGTTTTTTTGTCCTTTTTCAGAAGAGAAAATAGAAAGTAAGTATTCATTAAGATATTTACAAAAATTTAATAAATCCCACTTTTAGATTTAAATTTAAAATCCTTACATAAATCAAATAAATACTGCGTATAGTTTAATATATATTCAGCATTGGGATGTATGATTTCTTTCATAATTGGGAAACATCGCCAACGAATTTATCTTTTGAAAAAAATTTTTATTATCAAACAATAATTAAAAAAATTTATAAGTAATCTCAATTTGTTGTGTAATCAATTTAATTTCATTACTTTGAACTAAACCATGCTATCATATTTTCTTTTACTTCATCAAGATTACTTGATGCGTCGATCTCACAAACAGTGTTAGCTAATTTCGGAGAAGCCACTTAAAATAAGGTCATTGTTGCAATGTTTTCTAAGTGAAATGATATCTTTTGATATGACAGATTAAATTTGATTTTCATCTTGATTTCTTCTTTCAATTTATGAAGACTCACTTTCTAGAGCAAAATCCCTGTCATGTACTTCAGCATGCTTCGCATCAAATGATGAACAGAAGCTGTACCACTCTTCTCTTCAGCCTTGAAGATTAAATCTCAATGAATAAGTCAAATGACTTACCATTAATCAATGACTTACCATTGAGAAAAAAAGCATAACTGTAACAGGAATAGCTAATTTCAAAAGTTTGTGTTTTTAACTTTCTTGTTTTGTCTTAGTACACAGCCATTTTGTAGTACAGGTACTTCTACTATTTATTTTGCATTTTGTAACAACTCCAAATCCAGTCAAATTCAATTATGACATTTGCTGCACTTAGCAGAGAGTATAGTTCTCTGTCAAGCATGAACAGTTACTTTCTCCATCGTTCAGATGACACTAGATGGCAGCATTATAAATCAGTAGTGGATCTTCCATTTTTCGAAACAGAGACCAAGTAGAAGTTCCTAGTCCTTGGTGGGCCAACCCCAGAAATATTGACTTGGATTAGGAACTAGGGGAGACTTTGCGACTTCAACATATTTAATGTGCTCTAGTCGTCATCTGATTTAGTTGTTTTAATGTATCAGAATATAATTTAAATTATAGAAATTCGTTGAATTCATCTCATAAATGAGTCTGATTGTAGGTAGACAAGTCAATAATGACATAACTCTTAACAACGGAATGTAAGTAGACAAGGTTTCAAAACTATACATAGATACAAATTTTGATAAAATTGTTATGAAAACAAAAATTTAGAATACAGGGTGACACACTTTTTTTAGTCATTCACACATTATCTTAATCGAGTTCCTGATTGGGTTTCATTTAATTTCTTATGAATTTTATCCTTAAAATACTGTTTCAAAATATTTAAATAACTGAAACTTTGATTTGAGGTTGGTGGTTGGTTGTTGGGGATTGATTTAGGTAAATTTGAAACATTGTTAAATAATGATCACATTTAGTAAAACATTTAATAAACGCATTTTCCTCAATAACGGTCATTGTGCAAAAATAACTTGCATAACATCTTGATTTACAACAAAAATAAGTTCTTATACAGGAGAAAACATAAATGAGTACAGTTCGTTATGTAAGATTATTAGATTCATGGAAAAATTTTGTGGGTTTATAACAGTAAAATATCTGTAAATAGTTGTCAAATCAAATTAAATATTGTTATATATAACTATCACAAAGTAAAATATTTTTCCTTTATTTAGAAAGCATAGATCCTTTTTACTTATATAAAACATATATTTGATTATTTATATAAGCAGAGAATTTGTTATGCATTTTAATAAATTCTTAAATTATTCAAATATATACATATAATTTTTACCAAGATATGCAATGATATCTTTGCATTATTTGAAACAAAAATAGAACAAAAAAATATTGCTCTCAAAATTTTAAAATCGTATAAAGAAATAAAAATTTATGAAATTTTGAAAGTAGAAATCCTTTTTAACATTAATTTTTAAAATTATATTCCTTGCTTTGAATAAAAGAATTTAAAATACAATTTTTAAACATCTAATTAATAATACAATAAGACTATATGTTTCAATTAAGGTTGTTTATTTATAAGTTTTTAATACATTTTTTGTTTACAATTTTAGGTGCCAACAAAAATAGTAAGCAGAACATATTCTGTTTTAAATACTAAGTGGTTTTTTAAAGTACTATGAAAAAAAAACATGATTATTTTTTGAATTTAATATATAAAAATCAAAAATAAGTTAATTTTATATTTTATTTTTTTATCCAATTGAAGAAGTTTGTAGTTTTTGTATTTTGGCATGTTTCTATAAAATATTCGTAAGAAATTAATCTTTTAAGAAATTAATATTTAACTTTTTAATACATATTAATTTTTAATGACGGAATTAAATTTTCTGCTATCATTATATAATTTGTCTAATTATTTTTTTTCATATTTAACAAAGGTTTTAAATTCTCTAAGAGAAAACAAATTTTATTTCATAAAGTTAAAAATAATTTTGTTTAACACCTTAACTTTACCAGGTTGTACTTCATCTCTGTTGGAAAATGTGTGCTTAATTGAAAAACTAAGCATTTATTACCAATTGTATTAATATAAAGTATTTAGTTTACATATTAACGTTCCGTTTCAATGCTTTTGATATGAGAAAATTTAGTTTTTCATAAATGAATGGAATGATATTCAGAATTCAATTTAAAATGCTGAATTTATAAATTATTAAAAATAATTACATAGAAAATTGTAAAGTAAAAAATGTAAATAATAATTAAAAATTATTTTTCCTCTTTGTAGTTGCTGAGGCTGCTAGAGGTATGTATTGTTGTATCATTTTTATTTTTTTGTTAAACTAAATAAAATGTAATAAATAATTACATTAGTAAATATCATAATCTTAGGAAGTGTTTATGTGTGTAAAAATTAAATTTTTAGCTAAGTGGTGTTTCGACAGACATTGTGTTTTTTTGCAATTAAAAAGTAAATTCTATAAATAGAAAAATGTGTAAGAAGAACGTGAAAATAAATAAAATTATCCTCATTGATACCTATATTCGAAATTTTATCTACAGAATTAATAAGGTACATTTCCAAATAAATGTATTATTCATCAAGAAGATATATGCGAAAGTTTATAGTGTTTACTAAGTTATTTTAATTTGTGTAGTGAAGAATCACATTTTGAAGGCTTCTGATGATTCACGATTCCATGATTTTATTTGTTTTTCAGTAAAAGTATGACTTCCGAACTAAATTCTTTGATTTGAAGCTTTAGTTCTAAGATTAAATTTATCAATCTTTTTATCATTAAATAATTGTACATTGTTGAATTGTATACATTTTCATTTACGTAATGAAAATATATCATAAGCGTATGTATTTACGGAACATCAGTATATTTCACATTACAGTTTTATAATTCATTAAAATATAAGCAATTACAATGTATTATATTTGTTTCCATCCTTTTGTAATTGATTTAAACGAAAACCAAACTTATTCAGGAAATAAAATTGTAAATTTTACTCTAGGCTTGCTTTTGATGCAGGCAAAAACTTCATTATTTTACATATTTAATGGTATTTAGTTTTGTTTGAAAATAAGAATTAAGGTTTTTTATAGAACGTTTGAACAAACGTTTTATACATTAAATTCATGATATGAAGCATTTTTAATACATGAAAGAAAAATATTTTAATGAAGCGTCATTATTTACAATATTTAAAAATATTATTGAAGAAGTCATAATATGAATAAGAAGTGAAATATGTAAATCTAAATTTATCTAAAAGTTCTAAAAAGTGTAAATTTTGATAAAATTTTTTAAAATTATTTAATAATTCAATAAACACGTTAAATATGTTTTTTCTAGTTATTATTTAAAAAAAACTAATTTATTTATTAAAATTATATAAATCATTCAAAAATGCTTTTTTTATATTCATATTTTTAACTCAAATTTTTGTTCGTTTTACATAGATGCCGTTAAGGATAGTAAGTACAGTGAAATTTTTATATCATTAATTTAAATGATAATTATAATACTTAATAAATAAATAATAATTAAACTTCTCAATTCTCTTGTTATAGTTTGTAATTCTTTTATAAGTATTATTCTTGTTTAAATATATTTTTTGATTTCTAAGATTGAATAACAAGAAATGCTTTTCCGTATTTCCTGCGTATTTTTAACTAATGTAAAAACTATTTTATAATTTATGATATTGGTAAAAAGCAGAATATTTAAAACTTTAACTATTAATCTAATTGATTGTTAAAATCTTTAATAATTAATATTAATTTATATAATCTTATTGTATCAATATTAATTTTATATTATTTTATATTATATTTTAAATTAATTTTATATTATTATTTATATTTTATATAATTATCCACCCAAGTGCCCGCCATTGGAAAAATATATATTAATTTTTGATTTTAAACTCTGAATTCAAAATAAATTAATTAATAAAATTAACTGATAAATAAATTTATTTAAATTTCATGATAAAATTTTAAACAGTTAGTTCAAAGAATTTAATCTCATTAATAATATATAGAAAGATTATATATAAAAGACACATTATTTGCTCATATTTGTAAATAATATTTTTAAATTTTACTTAATTTAATTGTAACAAATAATTATTCTTGTTGTAATAAGGTATTAGAGGCAGATATGTAATTAGTAAATTCACTAGAGTTTTACATATTCAAATGAATTTAAGATTCAAATTGAGGTCTGTGTCAATTGTAGGAAATTTATATGAATCTTAAAAAAATTTTAATAAATTGTAATAAGTTTCTAAAAAATGTTTTTGGCAGTTATGTATCAAAAATCTTTTAAATAATTGGAAGAAAATAATTGAACATAACTAAATGAAAAATGTAAAAAAGTTTAGAATTATTTCAATTATTTAACAATTAAAACAACAAACAGTATTTTATTCACTGACTGAATTTAATGTAAATAAGAAAATAGCTTTAATTAATTTTAGTAGAAATTAGTTAAATTATTTTTATTTTCTAAAATTGAAATGATAGAAACAGTTAATTCTCTAACAAACTAGAACGTTGTAAACCTTTGTTGCAAAAATTTTCGTAAGAATTCTTGATAGGTTTTACATTATTATAGACTGTAATTTAAAGAAATGAATCTCATCTTTCTAAAAATAAAATTTTATCTTTATTTTAATTAAAGACGACGTATTTTTGTTTTACTATCACTTAATGGTATTAAATATTAACTTTAAATAAGTACAAAATTTTCAGTTCTTGTTATTATAAAATTTCAGTATGTTATTACTTGATTAAACAATTAAATTTTTTTCAAAGACATAAAATTTTTATTCAAAAAATTAAATATTTTCAGACTTTTCACACTGATGATTTATTTTTGAAGTAAATTGATAGTGTAGACATAGGTTTTTGTGTCATTATAACTACTGTAAACTAATATTGTTTTAAAATTTTAGCTAAAGGGCAAGGTAATTTTTATTTCATTATTCCTTTTAATATATAATAAAAAATTACTTTAAAGTTACATTCAGTTACTAAATGAAATATTAAAAAAAATATTTATTCAAATTCTACTAAATAAAATAGTAAGTAAAAATAATAAGCACAATATAACAGATAATATATCTTAATTATAAAACAATATAAATTAAAATTTTTCATGTTGAATATAATAAAATTTTCTCATTTACACATATTTCTGAATTTAATTGGTAAATCTAAAATATTAAAATAAAAATATCGGGATTATTGGTATTTTTCAATGAAAAAACTTTTTGGTGTATTTAAATCAAATAAGGGAAATTGGATTAATAACCTATTAAGTCATTTTATGTTAGTTTAGCATCTTAATAATAAGCTGTCAACAAATACATAAATATTCTGATAAACATCTAGGCAAGAAAATATATCTAAATATTGATTAATTACTTCGAAAGAGAATAAATAACTCGAAAAATTTATATTATTTATGGGTCAATAAAGTTAAGTAAAAAAATAATTTTAAAGATTTTATTTCCAAAAATTATTTTTCTTATGTTAAGAAGACTTCAACAATTAATAACACAAGTTAACTTCAAATAACAAACGGTTTGTCAAACAGTCAAAATTTTTAAAATTGTGCTCACATAAAGAAGCCAGAATATACATAACTAGTTGAATAATTAAATGAAAATCATATTAGAGACATAAAAATAAAAAGTGTAAAAATTATCTACATTTATATCTAGTTGCTAATTAAAAGTTTCAATTCTTAGTCTTCAGTCCACTATAACTACCATTTATCAAAAGACAGACATTTCTTCAAAAATATTTTCGATTAATAAAATATTATATTACTTTAACAATTCGTATTTTTTAAACATTTTTTTCAGTTAGAATGGGATGTTTTTTAATCCTTCCAAAAGCAAAATATTGTGGTCATTTTATATTGGGATAATTTTTTATTTTGTTAATAATATTTTTTATATTCAAGTGATTGTTTATACTAATGCTATGAGATTTCATTTTAGATGGTTTTAAAGGCAGTAAGTATCATACAGCCTCAAAATAGTCATAATTTTATTTATATATAGGAAGAGAAAAATTACCGAATTATTTTGTACATGTATTGTTAATTTTATCTGAATAATATAATAACATAGTTATTTAGAAAAATTAAAATGGTATGTTAAATTTTACGTATAATAGAACACTATTAGAAAAAAATAAATATTTCAAACAGTTTTTGATAATATTAAAATTGAGTATAGAACACATAATCACAGAGTAATTATTTCTTAATTAAATGGAAATACACTCAAAAATATAGGGGAATTTTTATACGCAGTCTGCTTAATATATAAATATATAAAAGCATTAAGAAAAATTGAACTAGAACTATGAGGTATAAAATACTAATGTTATTTGATATGTGTTCGTAAATGATAAAGTTACAGCCTTATTGAGCAATGAGAATTGTAC
This sequence comes from Latrodectus geometricus, assembly GCA_026290005.1. Lineage (NCBI taxonomy): Eukaryota > Metazoa > Arthropoda > Arachnida > Araneae > Theridiidae > Latrodectus > Latrodectus geometricus. The sequence continues at coordinate 145,518 of JAPDSC010047041.1, forward strand.
ATTTAAATGCAAATTGGAATAGAATTTTCTATACACTAAAATTAATTCTATGATATTTTTATAACGCACTCTACTTCGCTATTAATTAACACTTCGGATTCAAAAGAAGTGAGCTCGTAAGTCTTTAGGAATTATGTTAGTCGTGTAGGCATTTTTCATTGTTGATTATAGTTGTATAATAGATGCATAGTTTTGGTAACAATGAAAGTCCGACCATGGAATGAATATATCTTCCTTTCGTGATCATTATACGTAATAATATATGTTTTCGTAAAATATAGTGTATATTCTCAATATTAAAATGTTTAATGTCAAAATAAAAATATTAATATGTTCAGAATCGGATACCAATAATTATAATTTATTTAACACATAATTCTTATACTGAAAAATCTATTAATCTTAATTAGCTATTTAATAAGATATTAAATTAGCTAAAATAAGTAAAAATTATTTTTTAAATTTGGTTAAAGTATTTCCTAAAAAATTTGTATTTAAATAATTTTTTATTCAATCGTTAATGATGTAAATAAAGTTGTCACTCTTGTTAACAATTTTTAACTGTATCGACAATTTAATATAGTCTATGTCAACCAAACAATTCAAAATTAAAGAGCCCGATATCATATATACATAAAATCAAAGTTAAAAAAACAATTCTTCAATATTTCCCCTTAATATTTCCAATAGAGTTCCACAAAATTTGTTAAACGTTCATTACAACTCTATTGTTAAAATGTTTAATGGTTATGAAAATTCGAGTAATTGCAAAACAATAATAAAGAGAATCTGAAATGAGTTTCTGAAAAAATATCGTAATTTTTTTAAATAAGGCTTTATGATCTTTCTTTAGTAATATAAATGAATTGTAATGCAGCTTTTTTTATTTTCTCTAAAGAATAATCCAGGCATATAATTTAATTTTTAAAAATTACAAATTTCCCAATAAATATTTGATTATGAATTTCTGAATGTAAAATTCTACATTCTTTCCTACAGATGTTATACTCTCATTTAATTTCCTAAAATTACTAAACAATCAAATAGTTAACTATATCTATTTCGAAAGAAAATAACAAAAACAAATAATAATATTTAATGTATCTGTGGAAAAAGAAAAACGGAAAATATCGACAGAATTAATACTCTATGATTATTACCGTAAAAATAACAAACATCCTTTATATTACTTGATAAAAATAAATAATAATCTTGTATTTTTATGGAATTAAAAATTAATATTATAGGATAATGTTTCATAATATAGTGTGTAAATTTATTATGTTCATATATTTATAATATTTTAACTATTAAAAATACTTTTTTTTCAGTCGTTCAAAACATCGGTAAGAGCGTTTCTAATTACTTTACATTTTCAATGCTCTTTTATACATATATATATATATATATATATATAAATATATATATATATATATATATATATATATATATAATATATATATAATACTAATAATTTTTTTATAATAATAGTAATATTATAATAATAACAATTTTATAATTTTATGATTTGATTTTAATTTTGTCGTTCTTTAACTGAAATTTTATAAATAAATAGTATACAACTCTTAATGAAATAGATAAAAGTTTATTTTATTTGTCTGATTCTATATTCTACGTCCTTTTAATTTAAATTTATGTTGTGTAAATTTTAATTATAACAAGTAATATAATTTTCAATAAATTTTCTTATGAGATTATGTGAAAAATATATTTCAATAAAAATATTTGTTACTTAAAATTTTATGAATAATTTCTATTTCAGTTGCTCAACTATACAATGGTAAGTCACATTTTCTTACAAGTTAAATTGTTGTTTCTCACCTTATTTTATATCTAAGTGCTATCATTGAAGATTGACACTATAGTAGTATTCGAAAGAGTCATTCAGTCTAAGAAATCGAAAATGAATTAAAATAATTACTTAAGTCATTACTCTTATCAAAATAAATTATAAAGTTTAGATTCTTTAACAATGTTTACAGTTGAATTTTATAGAAAGATAATTTTGATGACAATCTACGCGGTATTATGACGATCGTTTTATTTATTCATCCTTTAAGCTTAGGTTTCAATCTCAGCGAGAAGATCTTAACTTTGTACTAATACTAATCGTATCTAAGAGATGTCTTTTTATATTTTCCTATGTGTTTGCGAAGGGTATCACTAATACCTCAGCATATCGTTCTAATATGACATTTATTTATGCTGTATGCATCATCTTCTGGTATGCATCAGGAGTTATTATCTCCTATGACCGAAGCTGCTTAAAACTGTTAAATGTCTCTTATTTTTCAACTCAATGGTTTTCAAATGGCGAAATTTATACTTAAGGAAACATTAGCCTCTTTAAAGTTTTGCATCTCATCAACAAAAAGACTCGACAAAATATTACCTTATCTAGGTCAGATATCGAACTTGTTGTCTTTTCCTCACTACGCCACCAATCTACCGCTACCTCATGACATCAATTTACAAATTTGAATTAAATACATTCCTCTTCTTTTACAGTATTGCACAATAAATAGCACTTAATGCTGCATTTTAAGAATTTTTGCAGTTTTCAGCAGTTTTAATCATACTATAAGGCGTTGCGTACAACTTGAAAGTGGCAAAATTGTTTTTATGAAATTATAAATAGTCGTGCGTCAATTCATTGATAAAATTTCAATATTCAATGTAAGAGAATTATAAGGGGGAAAAAAACTAGTGGAAGCCAAGTGAGAAATAATTTGATGAAACTATTGTTGGGTATTTTTAATATTTTAAAAATACTTTAGAACGTTGAAAATGAAATCATATTTTTATGGTATAAAATTTTGTATAACTTTAAGTTTTTTGTTAACGAATAAGCCGAAAAATCATTCTTAAAAACCAAAGTAAATTTTCCTAATAACTTTTAAATTTCCATATATTTAGAATATAAATATATAAAAGCCTTTTTATATGAAAAATTTTTTATATATATTTTCAAGAATTATGTTATTGTTTTATATTAATTATTTATATTTATATATTGTTTTATATTAAATGTTACATGTATCTAGTGAATTCTTGTTTTCAGTTAAAATTATGTAAATATTTTCTCTCCATAAAAACTAACTATATATTTTTCTTTATAGAGGGATTAAGTGGAAGTAAGGAACTTATGTCTTTTTTTCTTCCTTTTTTTAAATTCTTAACATATACTACGTTACCAAAGTGAGAAGATTCTTTAACTAACAAATACGTTGCATAAGACCTTGTGTTATCCTTTTTCGTCATTGAAAATTTACTGATGAGAAAACTTTTATACGAAAATCTATGATATTTCAAAGTCACACATTAGGTAAAAACAAACTCTTGATCGTGTATGACATTTAATTTTTATTTTGTTACAAAAGTTTTCAAGTTTATAATAAAATTCTTTAGCTTTCCGAGGAAAAACATATAATAATATATTTTTATTTCTAATGGTAGAATAGAAGACAACTGTGGTCAGAATAACAAACATTAAAACTAGAACAAAGACAACATGAACGCGAATAACAAGACACAAACCAAGTAAGCCAATAAACCGTTCATCTTGTACTGAGCTTTCCAGCATTTCTAACGCAAGTGCTTAGTGCAGGACAATGATTCAAATGGTTCATGTTCATTTCCTCTCGTATGTTAACAGTTGGCAAAGTGGATTTGACAGTACTTTTATATGATGTATACATGTTTATAGTGATAATCGTGGCCAGTTGCGAGGGAAAAATAGCAAGAAATATGTCACTTGGCCAAAGTGAACATTTTGTGGTATGAATACTTAACTCAATGAATCTAAAATATTTTATAAATTAATTACATTTCATTTTAAATACAATCATAATAATTTTCATTAAATATGTAACGATACCATATGAAACATTAGTAATTTAAATGTCTACGAACATGAGTTAATACTTTTATGAAATTTGTCAGGTAATTCATTAATATACTGACCCATTGTGGAAGTAGCTGAAGACTCTAGCAGTGTTTTGTAAATCAATTCTCAAGTATCATAAATATCGTATGCAATGATGAAGTTAGGTATATCAAATATTGGAAAATAATTTGTGTGGTAGGTTTTATTCTGCTAAATTATTATATCGAATTTTTTTAATATCATGCTCATCGATATTACCCTCTTCACAAGAGTAGTCAGCAAAAGTCATCTCTTCATGAGATGTAGTGATTATTTATCATATTCTACGAATCAGTCCTATCTCAATACTTCTTTTTGTAACAAAATCATATTTTTTATAAGTGCAGTCAATCTATTGCCACTTCCATCTCAAAAGTCAAAAATGTAGTGTTACAATACCCTTATCACCTTTTTCATAAGTACGGTTATTATAGTTTCATTTTTTCCAAAAGTCAAATCTTTAATCAAATGTGATTTTATTATATTTATTTACATAGTCCATGCTCTAGCATAAATTATGGACCGGTAAGATATCCTTTTAGCAACAGTGATTAATCAAGTATTACCCTTCGAAAATTTAAGTCTTCAGTTTAGTAAGGTTTATGTTAGCATGTTCTCCAAACTAGTCCTTGGTCAATTCATGAAATAATATTCTTTCGGATAAAATCCTTACAGTTTATTATAAAAATTTAATTATATATTGAATATTAATAAGAAATTGCATATGAGTCAATCTAAACACATAATTCTCTGCATTTAATAGAGGATATCAGATGAATCAGATCAAAGTCAAATCCAAATGAACATCAGATCTAAATTAACTCTGAACAAATATATAGTTTTAATAAATTGATGATGATATAACAATGAGTGTCTTTTGAATCTGAATATAAAAGTTGTGTCCATATTATATTACAGTTCATCACTCATATTGATGTTAAATATTTAGCGATTATTCCACTCATTGTTCTCTCTTTGGCCTCAAAAATAAATGGTACCATGAAAGTGAAAAACACGCATTCAACTTATATCTTTCCATAGTTCATGATGTTTTCATTGTCATTGATATCTCCAGTTCATATTAAATAATGTAGATATGATGCTTATCTAGATAATTATATGCAAATAAATTCATGTTCCAAATACATTCTCATTGATTTTCCAGCAAGTACTCTTTTTAATTGAAACAATTTGTAATTTTTTTTTTCTCCCATATCATTTAACATTAGTTTACTTACTGGAAAAGCTACATTTATAGTTTTTAAGTTACTTCTTTCAATTTTTATTTGTAATCATATTTATTTACTTTTATTTCAGTTGACACTGTTGTAAACGGTAAGTAAGATATAACTGACATGTACATATATCTTAATATTCAAAAACAAATGTGAAATTATATTATTTTTAAAATTGGTTCTTAAAAAATTCTTTTATTTCAGATAAATTTTGTACAGTTTTTTTTTTATTTTTCAAAAACATTTTTAGTTGTTTAGCAGAATTATTACGAAAAACATTAGATTGAGTTATTATTTGTAGTATGTTTGGCGATTACTCGATGAATATTAATTTAACACAAATATTGACGATAAACCATCAAAATGAATAATTTCAAAGACAGTTATCGAAAGAATTTAATATGCATTCTTTGAAATATATTTTCAGCATTGCAGGTTTAATATTTATTAATCAGATACATATATTATTATTACTCAGATACATATATTTAAAAATAATTTTAACCGTATGAAATTCCTTTATGTTATACAGATTCGTAATGTTTGTTTGGTTTTATGTCAAGGATAGAAAAAAAATTCAATTAAGACCAAAGGTCTTATTTACAGCATCTGCGATGTGAAGACAGTTTTCATTGTATAAACTTTCCCATGGATTGTCACTTAGTTGCTGCATTTGGGCCAGAATTGCGGGTTAAAAAGGTATTTGGGGATGAGTTCTATGTCTGGGCAGTTTTTGCAGTGGCAGTACGTTCTTGTCCCAAACATAAATATTATAAATCTTCATCCCTCTGAAGTTTCAGTGTAAAATTTTCTGTGTCTTGTCAGTGTATTGATGAGGATTCTATTGGTACCGATTTACAGATTTATAATACATATATAATATAGGTAAAACTACATTTAAGAGAGGGTGCCCCTTGGCAAACTTGTCGATTTTTGTTTGTCTATCTATTTTACTGGCGATATTTGTTGGCAAAGAACAATCAATTGTTCTGTTGCAATCAGAATATGATTGGGTTTTGCAAAGTTTGGCAAACAACCACGACCACAATTTGGCGAGAATCAAGGGGGCACACTAAAGTATAGGCTAACCATACTATAATTTAATTTTGTTAGAAATATTCAACTTAATAATTTTTTGAGGCATTGAAATTTTGTAATGTGAAGGAATTTTTAAATTAAAGGAAACTCATTACATCATAAATTATTTTATTAAACTTAATGATGTTTCCACAAAGGCAAAAATTTGAAACAGAATAAAAAATTAATTTAATTAAAGAATTTTTGTTTCAGGGAATTTAATATTTTAAAGCATAATTTTTATTTGGTACACTAATTAAAATAATTGGGAAATAATTTAGAAAATAATTGAAAGGAATAACTTCCTAAGGAATAAATAATTCAAGATGATGTAATTTTTTATTTATTTTTTAAAAATATGCTTATTTTATATATTTTTTCAAGTTAAAAAAATTATATTTTAAATCATTTGAAATTATTATTCAAATATTAAATTTTTAAGACTTTGTAGCTCAAGTTCTTTCATATATTCCTGCTTTTAAATATTCTTTACTTGAAAAGAAATTATTCATGAAGAATGTTTATAAAGAGAGAAACATTTTTTTGTGAAAATGGCCATCCTAGAATAATATTGACCACGTGCGTTGTCGGCATAAATTTTTCTTTTAAAAACATTTTCTCAAATAGGTTTCATCTTATTTGATTATATATTAAATAAACTTTGCTTCATAACTTTTAGTTAATAATCCTAATTCATTTACCAATTTATGTTAAGCAAATTATTGTAAACAAAATGTAAAAATTTTAATTTCATTTAAATTACATAATATTTATTTCTTATAATGACACTTCTTATAACAAAATGTATATTATCTTGTATGCATTTATTTAGATTTGTTAATATTTAAGTTCTGAATAATTTCTCAGGGTCATTTTTAGGTCCCCTACCTGGCGAGTTTTCGAAATCACACATGCCATGGCGAAAATTCTACCTCTATTTCAAAGTGAAACTTAATTAGCGACCAATGAAAAGGCTAAAACAAAAGAGTAATTAATGAGCATGCGCGAAAAAACGCATCAAATTCACGAGTTGATGAAGTAGGGGATCTAAAGCGCAAATTAACCTTTCTCAGCATTTGGTGCTCTTACTTTTTGGGAAAAACTTAAGCTGTATTTTGATTTCAGAAACAAAAGCAACACACATAGAGGAAATTATTATTTGCCCATTAGTGTTTACCTCTGACAAGTTTAAATACCTCATGCTGAGTTGTTTTTAAACATGTTTAAAAATTGGATTTGAAAAATAATAAATAGGCTAAAAATTACAAACGCAAATGACTTCTATGACTAGTCTAAGCAAGATTTCTAAATTCTAAAATTTAATGATCTTTATTTTTTTTTTGTTAATAGTAAAAAAAAATTCATTTAGCATAAATAATTATTATCATTATTTCTGCTTGGTTAATTTTTCAAAGAATCTTTAAGTGTGAGTAAAATCCGTCACCAACAACCTGAAATAAGGCCTTAATAAATAATTTAAATTCGTTAATTAGACTTTAAATTAAACTTTAAAACTTATTCCCAATTTTAAGAGATATAAATAAAAATTTTATTTTTAATATGAATTAATATCTGAATTCTTTTTATTTGCAGCTGTTGGAGACGGACGTACGTAGTTTCATTTTTAAATTTTATGTTTTATTCTTAATATCATAAAACCATTTTGTATGAGAACTAATTTCATATAAATAATATTTAGTTATTTATGTATAAAAAATGCTTTTTGAAGTCGTATTTTTAAGTTAGTTTATTTAATAGACAATTTTAATTTTATTCTAAGTTATTGAGACAATTTTATTATAAGTTAATATTTTAAATTTAATTTTTCTTTTCCCCTTTATAATCATTATTTGTATGCTAATTTACGCCTTCATTTTTTTTAAGTGGCTGAAGGCCTTGGTCGTAAGTATCAGATTCCAAGTGTCATATTTCTTTCACAATAATTTTTAGAAATATACTAGTTAATAGAATTAAAATTAAAAAATAAAAAGCAAAGCTTTTGAATTCAGTGTTTAGATAAAAGGAATTTATTTAAAAAGATAATTGAGAAAAAAAAATGAGAAATATTCAATTTCAATAGAAAAATTTTTTAATTTTTAAAAAATCAACATTCAATCATTATAAGATCAGCAAAATGAGCAATTCGATTTTTGGAATATATTTAAGCAGCTTTTTAGAAAAAAACTAATGAAATAAACTCCAATTTAAATATTAACTTACAAATTGTATCTGAAGGAACAATATTATTATAATTTTTCAAAAAAGTTAATCGTATTTAATCTAATTTCTTAGAATGTATATATTGCAGGTTTTTCTTAATCACTAAAGTATTTTTTGTCTTAAATCAAGTTCATCAGCTCATTAGCAAAATATGAATGTTAATATAATTGCTCAGAATATTGAATTCATAGAAGTACTCATAAAACCAATCAAATATTTAATAACCTTCGAAAATGCTTTTGTGAAGGCAAATGATATTCATGAAAATAATTGCCTGAACGATGTTTACCGACTCATTAACAATATATGAATATTCTTAATAGCATAGAAATATGAATGTTGAATTAACTGCTCAGAATAATTGTTCTAATGAAATATTTATAAAACCTCAAAAATAGTTATAAATCATTCTAACATATTTAATCAAAAGTAAATGATAATCACTAGAATTATGTATTTAAATAATGTTCATAAACTCATTAACTGTATAGGAATATGAATGCTTATTTAATTGCTTAGAATGTGAATATGAATTCAAGCAAAACATTCGGAAATAAATTTAAATCAATAGATAATATTCAGAAATATTAAACTAAAAATAAGGAATATAATTCTGTTGAATGATGTTATATATTTATTAAGAGCACATGTGTGTGTGTGTGTGTGTGTGTGTGTGTGTGTGTGTGTGTGTGTGTGTGTGTGTGTGTGTGTGTGTGTGTGTGATTTTTAACATAATTTCCAAGAGTAGGAATTTATAAGAAATGTTCATAAAAATATATAAAAAACCATTGAAAAAATATTCTAAACTATTAAGCTGAAAATATACATAAATGATAATTAAACTTAAATTACTAAATAGTTGAAATTCCTATAATGCTTTGAAATCAAATACACACACACACATATATGTATAGTAAAAATTTTTATAATTAATTAATAAAATATTTTAATAAATATGGAAATTCTAAAATTCGTATTTCAGTTCAACCCATTTAAAACAGTACAGTACGGAAATTTTCTTCCCGTTTTTCATCAATGTAATTTTGCAATGATAAGGGTGAAATTCAAATTTTTTCCCCATTTATATACGATTTAAATTAATGTAAACTTAGAATATAAAAAAATCAGATTTTTAACATTACTTTAACATCAACTCTAAGTTTCATTGTCAAAATAAAAAATTTTTCATGGGAAAGTTATTACCATCCAAACTTGTGATAATAACTGATAATTTAATAGTCAATATGATTTGGACGAGGTTTGAGAAAAATTTTCCTAATTGGAGTAAAAAATTTGAATTGCAATATAGCTGAAATAGTAATTGGGAAATGAAAAAGGGCGTATTATTTAAAGTGTCAATCATTTTCATTTCATGGTTAAAATTGGTAAGCCAATCAAATACAAAAAAATTTTGAATCCTAAAAATATGAGTCCAGAATATGATAAAAGTGTCAAATATGACAAGCAACCAAAGTGAGCTGTAATATTTAATGTTGTGGAATAACTTTCAAGCATTGTTTGAAATTTTTAAATAAATTGAATTTTCAACAGCCTTTACTGCACTGCATATAGATGTATTAACTAAACTTTTATTCACATTTCAATAAATAATTTTTAAAATGAATATTAAATTATACCTAAAATTAAAAAAGCTATGTAAAGATTAATTTAGTTATTAATTAGTTTAAAAATGGTTGTACTCTTTAAAATGATTTCAACTAAAACATTGACATAATCAAGATATTCTGTTCTTCAAAGTTAAAAGATTCTAATCTTCACATAAAAGTGAAAATGTTTATAAAAAAATTTTCAGCATTAATGTGCTACTTACAGTATTGAAAAATTTTCATTATTTACCACGAAACCCATTGCTTATTATTTTGACACTATAAAAATGTTATATGAAAAGAAATTGTGGGGAAAAGAACTCCTCAATTTACATGCGTATGTGTGTAATTGAATTGCATTTTTTTATATTTAAAACAACACAGCATTAAATGTATAGTTTGTTTCAATAAGAAAATACATTGAACCTAATATATTATTACTACTAAATACTATATTTTATAGTTTTAAAAAATTTTTATTCATTTGAATTTTATTTTTATGAAATTCTTTTCTACTTACATTACTGCATTTTTTATTTAGGAGCTTTTGGTGACAGTAAGTATAATTTTATGAATAGTTAGAAAATATTATTCATATTTGCATGATTCAATATATATATATATATACAAAGTTTTCTCTAAAGTTGGTAATTGTTATGAAGAATCTTAATTTTTAACCTTCAAGAACTAGAAATATTAAAATTTTAACTTTGTTAATTAATTGCTAATATTGGGAAAAATTATAAGCCAAAAATGATTAACTGTTCAAAAATTAATTTTTGATAATATAATTTCGATTTAAAATTTTCTTTTACTCTTGATAAATATAATATTTAATACATGAAAACCCAATGTCGTAAATATTAATATTGTTAAATATGAGTCATAACGAAACATACTTAGCAATTTGAAGAAGTTACATTAAAATTTGTGATAAAGAAGAGTACAGGAATTACAAAAATATATAAAAATATTAATATTTAAAATCGATGAAAAATGTATAGAGTTATAAAATTTCTTGCACTTTAAAGTGCCTATTGCATTTTGTTCATTTTTTTTTTTTTTTTTTTTTTTTTTTTTGTCATGTAGTACAATGTGAGCTTATGTATAAAATTTTCCTATGACTTATTTTGTACTATTTTCAGATTCATAGTTTATGCTTTTTTAGATATTTACATTTGTTTTATGGGTAATTACTCAGAGGATAAAAAATCTATGAGGAATACCTAAATTGCAATTTTACTGAAAGACAAACTAAACAGTGATAATTTTTGGTAATTTTAAAAGGCATTTAGACGTAACCTCTTATTTCTGGCACCATTTTATAATGAAAAAATGAATAGTTTTAAATGTTACTGAATAAAAAAGAAGATACAAAAGAGAAATAATACAAAGTCTATTATACTATCAATATTTCGACAAAATCGTATTTAGAATATTAGCTGATATTTTTTCTTGAACATATAGACAATTTGATAAAAAAAATTAAAGCATATTTAAGTAACAAAAATGTCTAAATGTCTATTGATACATGGGAAATTATAATCGAGTAATTAGATATATATAAGGTTGAAGGGTAAAACAGAGAGACGATTAATTCCCCACATAGAATATATTATTGTTATAAGTAAAGTAACTAGAGCTGTTCTGTCTCAATCATTTTAAATAGAGAACTTACTAATATTGCTCTTCTTTACATTAGATATTTTTAGAAATAGATAGTTTAAGACTTGTTTCGGTGACATTTTTAATCTATTTTAAAATTTTATTTAGCTGTATTTTTTTCCCACAGTAAAAATATTTTTTCCGTTGTCGGCTTTAAAGTGGCTTGCATCGAACCAACTTTATATTTTTAATTTAAATTTTAAGTTAAAATAAAAATAGAAAACTAAATTTTAATTTAGAAAAACATAATACGTACATAAAACCTAACATTGTTTTTTAAAAATATCATATAATTTCCTTTGGCTCAATTTCTTTAATTATATGTAAACCGCATAAAATTCCTGTACGTTGCCACTTTTTACATGAAGTTAAATTGACCAATAATGAAAGTTTAACAAAGAGCAAAATTAGTAATTTGTCACTGTAATAAAAATAAATTCCAAGCAATGAAGTAATTGCAATAAATTGATTGAAAAATTTTACTTGAAATTTTACTCCTTTTAAGTACCGTAATATATGATGAGAAGAGATTTGATGTAGAAAATGATATAATTCTGAAACTTTTGAAGTTTATTTTTATTGTAAACTGTATCATTTTGTATAACCTGATGTTATGTCAGTCAATGTTAAAATTTCAAAAATTTCTACGATTTTAAACAAGATAGTCAAAGAAAAACATTCAGTACTTCCTAAACTAATTGATTTTCAAAAAGCTTCCTTAACACTGGAGTTTCGTCTACAACAATTTCGATTAAAAATGGCACAGCTTTAACAAGTTCGTTAATATATTTAAGATATCTGTTAATAGTGTAATTTGTGAAATTGAGTTTGAACATTTCTCTATGTAAAACATGTTGAACAAATTTAAAATCAATGTAAATTATTCTTACTTGTACATGGTGTTAGGAATGCAGACGAATTTTGTATTTCAATGGATGTTAACAAACCATGGGTTTTAAATTAAATTAAACTTGTTTATTTATTAATTTAACTTAAAATTTGTTTATTAATGATATATTTTTTTACTATTTTTAGTGCAAAAAGTAGCAAATGGTAAGCACCATATATTTTTTCATTTAATCACTTTAATTATTTGTATAAAGAGCACAAAACTTATAGTATTATTCTTCGGTAAATTTGAAGCTGTCAAAACTAAGTAATCATTCATATATTAAAATAACTTTAACGAATACCATTTTTGTAATATATTAAATCGTTGATATAAGTTTTCAAATATGAAATATATGCTCACTCAAACTTAATATGCAAAAATATCAAATGCATTATTATTTTTGTTGTTATAAGAATTTGTTCAATACTTAGAATATTGTAGAACAAAATGATATTCTTTATATCCTAAGAAATTATTGCAATAAAAATGTATGCTTTAAATATAGGATGTAAATTCTTAAACTGTAAATATTCGATCTTATACATAATTAAATAGCAAAATATTTTATTAAGACATATTTATTATAATTATTACAAATTAACTGCATTGAATAAAATGAATTTTTTAATGTGATTGAAACGAAATTTTTTACTTTAATTTTTCGAAACAAAACTTTAAGATCATATATTTGTGTTTATTTCATTTTCTCTATTTTTTAATTCTAAAACTCAATTCTATAATTTTTGTAAACATTGTTTGCTTAAAGCAATATTTATTTAAAAAAATATAGAACTTATGTCAACTTTTTATGGGAAGTATACTGTATATATTTTTTAAACAAACTTAAATAAATTTTTTTAATAATTTAATCACATTGATAATTTTTATACAAATATGTTATTACATACTTTTATATAAAAATATATTATGAAATTAATATAATTTCGGTTATATTTCAGGAAACGGTAAGTCAGACATTTTATCTTTGTATTTACTGAAGCAGTAATAAACAAATTATTGTTTATTTGATAACCACATATGTAAATTTAAATTTAGGTAAAATTTCCTGTAGAATAATTTTTTAGTCTAGTGACAAAAACTTCGCTCAAAACATTAAACAACCTCAGTTGATATTAAAATTGAAGAACCTTTTTCCATTCATAGGAATTAAGAATAATGCTTCTGATAGATTTAATCATGAAATTAAATTATATATAACCACGCTATCCATATGGTTATACAATCATTACATTTATGAATACATAGAACTTTGTTAAGTTTTAATTATTTACACAAGAGTGATGTGAGAAAAATTCTTGGATATTAATAATTCGATTTAAAGTATAATTTAAAAAAAATTGGGCCCAATTAGAAATATCTAAATATATTCATTAAAACTAAGTACATTACATTTGCAGCCAAATATAAATGAAATTATAAGATATATATTTAGTTAATGAAACTGATATACATAATTTTGAATAGAATTGGATTAAAATTATAGAACTTTATGGCTAACTATTTTTATTCGAACAGAAAGGTAGATCTATAATACATTAAGAATCTTTTAACAAAGTGGTAAATCTTTTAAAAAAGTAATGTTTTCCTATGTGGAGGCAGTGTATGTGTACAATTGATTATATTTAATCAAAAAACTACAACTAATGACTGTAAAAATTTATATAACGTCTGAGAATGGCTATTTTAATTAAAAAATTTAAATTAGTAACAAATTTCTGTACATGATATTTGAAATTTGGTTCTATCTCTTGAAGGATAAGTGTACCTGAAAACTTTTATACATTATATATTTATATATATATGAATATTCATTAAAATGATTTTAATAAGTAGCAAGAGCTAATTTTATTTTCATTTACACAACAAAGAAAAATAACCAATATTTTAACTTTTTATATTACCAAATTTACAGATACCTAAATAATTTCAGGATTTTCCACATATTTAACTATCTTACTAAAATTATTGAATTTTATAACTGAATGTCCAAAAATAAATATGCTATTATGCTCATGAATCAGATAAAACGAGAACTTTATCAATCAGTTTAAGCTGTTAACTATTAACAAATCAAAACAATAATTTTTACTGGTATTTTTGAACAACAAAATAATGTGGGGACAAATATTTAAACTTAATCAATGGCGCATACAAAAAAAGAAGGGAATTAAACTGTTCACTTATGAGCACCTCGAGAAAAGTACAGCACGCCGTAGGATAAATTCTATTAATATGTGAAGGTATAGTAAAAGTAATTCATAATGAATCCTTCAGGACAGTCAATAAATTCATAGGAGTTTAATGTGGTGAAGATATTTTCTAAACAAACTTTAGTAAGTCATCTCAAATGCGTTCAATTATATTTATATCTGGGAACAAAGGTGACCATCAACTTAAAAACAAAAAGATAGAACCACTTGGAAGTAATGCTCACATTGTGTCATTTTCTTACTGGAATTATTCAAGTCCATCGGAATACACAATAAAAATAAAAAGAATATAAGTAAACTGACAGATTCCATTGAAATATCTGTCATATTCGTCTATAGAGACATCATGTGTCTCATTTCACATTAGCTGCAGTTCATACCATCACAGAGGCTACACCAATTTAAACATCCTTGTTGAGATGTTGGATCGCTAGATTCTAGAACTAGGGAGGGCAGACTTTTCTGAATTACGAGTTACTGTCAAGTTATTTTTCAATAGATAAACTTAAATGATGATCAGATATTAAGCAAGTTTATCTTTAGGAAAGGGATAAAAAAATCAGCATTAGTAATCACCCAAGAATGTCTTGATAGTCAACCGGATCTCTTAATGGACCCTCCCTGTTCTAGAAGTTTGTTTTACACCAGTGTTTCTCAACCTTTTAGTATTCACGGCCCAATTTTC
>JAPDSC010047041.1:166075-195096 GCA_026290005.1 Latrodectus geometricus
CAAATTTTAATATTGCTTTCAATATTCCCAGAAATATCTATCTTTTTCTATCTATGTTTTCACAGATTCCAGTTTTCTTGACTGGCTCTCCGGCCTTAGGAAATCATTGATTGTAACTAGACAGAGATAACCATGGTTTTAAGCGATTTCCAATGAATGAAGATTTAAAATACATTTAAATAAATAGATTCAACAAAATTTGCTGATCAACAAAAGAAAAATTAAGTTCATTTTTATACTGTGATTACAGATATTTAAGATTCAATTCATTTATTTTGAATCATTTTCTTGAATAAGCTTTGCAACTCATGAATAAAATACACTGATTAAAAGAACGTTGAATAGAAGACTTAATTTAATGAATAAATATTATATTTAATAGAAAATATTATATTTTGAGGATTTGTTATTATTATTGTTTCAATAAAAGAAAATAATACATAAAAAGTAACAATGAATTTTGATTTTGAAAGCTGGAGACTTCTTCGTAATTTGGCGATTAAATATTGATTATATTTTAAAGATCATTTTCAACCATATGTTTATGTAACATTATAAAAGTTATTTATTTCATTTATAATTAGAAACAAATGTCAACTTATAAAATAATGTAAATAAAAATAATGAACTAATGACAAATTTATAAAATTTTCATAGTTTTATTAAAAGAAAATCAACTTATCTCGTGATAAATTATAGCTCTTGAATTTCTATAATGAATAAAAAAAACAATGAAAAATGTTTTATTAAAGGAATTAAAAAATAATTAAAGTGATTTTGCAAATTCAAATGAAAAGACTTATAATTAGAATAAACAGAATAATATATTTAAACATTAAATAGAGTCCCCAAATAATAACTTTTTTCTAACTACATATTTTCAATATGCTATATAAATATACTATAAAATGTGCAAATTAATTCAATTTGTCATTGAGTTTCAATTAAAATTATTTTCAGATGAAACCACAATGTGTGACAAACCTACATGAAAAGTTATTGAATATTTTAATGTAAAAATTATTTTATTAAACAACAATATTTTGATAAGCAAATTATGTTATTTAAGTATTATTTTACATTTCATATGCCATAATTTTAAAAGCTTTTTATGCCATAATTCTATATTAATCAGAATTATATTGCTTAAAGCTTTCAATTTAATCGATGAGATTAGAGTAACTTCTTAACTAAGGATCTAAAAGAAAATTTATAATTCTTCTTCATTATTTAAGAAAATTTAAATATAATTTAAGAAAATATTTAAGAAGATTTTTATGATTCTTCTTAGTTAATTAAATATTCTCCGAGATCTGTATTTTTAATTAAACATGCATGATTCAAATTATGTTTACAGCCAATCTATGAAAACATATTAAAATTTTAATAAATTATTAAAATTTAAAGAAAGAAGAGAAAAATCAGATTCCTAAGGATCAAAAAAGTTCATTCATCCACTCACGGATATGTAATAACCACTACCTGGAGTATTAATTAATACAACTTTTTTGCCAGTAGTTCAAAACTGCACAGCGAATTAATTGATTAATAGCTTTCAAACCGAAGTAAGAAACACTATTGCTCAGGAGAACACTGTATAGTACAACTATCATGTAAGGTCTAATCTGATCATAAAGTCAGTAAATTGTCATTGATTTTTGAACCTTTAGAGATTACAGAAAAATTTTGAAATGTGTACCAGAGCAACTTCATTGAAAGATAGTTAACTTTTCTCCTAAATTTTGCAAAATGCTTCATTCCATCGATATCTTTGAGAAAGCACATTCAACTGAAAAGTAACGACTCTGGATATTTCATGGGTCTTATTGTTTTGGAGTGAAATATTTCTTAATATTACAACCTGGAGTGTTCTACAAAACTTTGTTTTTAGTGAGTATTGCACTGAGCATGGATAATAAATGAACAATATAATCTATTTACTGAAAAATCAGTAGCAATGATGACTGAGCTATGTTAAAAGACAATGATTCCGGTATTTGTATTAGAAGCTGATACATATTGGAAATGTGTTTAAGAAAAAAAATTTTCAAAACTATATATTATTACTTTTATTCTATGTTTGTGTGTTTTTGAAGAAGCGAGTTTTAAAGGACAGCAGTTTATGGATTATAATCAGTAAATTGGGAAAGGTATCCTACTTAAACCAAGAAACAATTATTTTAAAATATGGAAAGTAATGATATTTTTGAAATTTAAATACCTTTTTTCTTTTCCAATTTCTTTCTACCTCTGGAGAGAAACGTTCGGGCAGTTATTATTTCCATATATGGTGTAAATGAATATTGTGATCAGAGAGAGTGTCTTCAATCACTGACACATTTACGAATCAATCAATATTTATTCTAAGTACTGAAAGCCTATTTGTAAAGAGATTGTTCAATAGATCATAATTTACAGACACATTTTTAAACTGTATAATATGCACCCATAGTATTGAAGATCTATTAAATTCAAAAACGTTGAGTATGTCAGAACTTACTGACACGTCTTTGTTTTAGAGTTTATTAATATTAAAATTATTCAGTTCTCATGAATGACACACATATTTTTAAACAGGGTTAATATTGATTTATTAATATTGTGAAATTAAGAATATCATGATATGCTTGTTTTTTTATCGGATAAATTATATCTTTAGTATTGAGGAACTATTAAAATTGGAGTAGTAAAATCTGTTATCAGTTATATCGGGAACTGTTAAAATGATAGTAAATCAGGTGATTTATAGCTATTATATCATAGAGATTGATGATTATGTCATGAATTACCACCACAAATCTGAATCAAATAATCATGACTCTTAACATTGATAGTTGCTTAACACTAGTAAAATATTGAATTTATCATGAATTTTCAACTTATTTTAAATTAATTCTGAGCTTAACTTCGAAATAGATTGATCAGTAATGGGACATCAAATCAGTACTGACAGTCAATTTGCGTTAAAATCACCAAATAGATTGCATGTTTATCGACACATTTAGAAATAGTGTAACACGTATTATAAATACTGAATTTTCCAATAGGTCAAATTCCTACAAAACAAAATCTGCATAAATATAAAAAGTATTTTTGGTGTCAAATATACTTTCTAATCAACTATAAATGAAATTTATGTATATTAAAAATGAAAATTGCTTCCTAAAATTTATAATATTAATATGATGATACTGATTACTAATATTTTATTTTTAGCGAAAAAGGTTATAGATGGTAAGTAAAATATCAATACATTAAAACTGAGATAAGTTTAAGAAGTATGAATTTAGATTTTTAAAACAAGATATTTGAGAAACTAATTCATTAAATAAATTATTTTTAATAGTAAATATTATTTCTGCTAGTTTACTTACATAATATAGCATCATAAATTGTTTACTATAAAGCTATTCATTTTGGCAAACATTTCGAATTTTATATAACTAAAATATTATATTTTTACCTTTTAGCTGTTGCCGAAACACGTAAGTAAAGCTTCTTATTCATGTTATTAATGTTTCAACACCTTTTTCCAAAGCTATTTTAAACAATACTTTTTCTTGAAATTAAAAATATAATGTTTGATTTTATTAAGTTTATAAATTGAAACAGAAAACATTGACTTATATTTTAAGAATCATATTATAGTGTACTCAAGAAAACTTTTCGATTTCCTTATAAGTAAAAAATAATAATTCTATAAATAAATTTATCATATCTATAAATTAATTCGCATTAAAAGCTTAATCAACTCACTTAAGTAATGTTATTACTTTTTTTTAAATTCTAATGTAAATGAGGTACATCTAAAGATATTCATATATAAATTCAATTTTTATAAGAACTAGTATTTGCTTTTTATGATTAATATTCATAAATGAATTATACTTAGAAATGTGTAGAAAATTATATGGCAAAATAATAAATTAAACTATTCCTATAGCTAAAAATGTTATCTGAATAATAATTTCTTTCATGAATTGCATTTTTTTTTCATACGACGTAGATAAAATATGGGCATTTTTCCTTTTTATATGAGTCTTATCACTCGTTACACTCATTAAAAACATTGAACATCATAATAGAGAAAAATTCTATTCATGTCAATGTTGTTTGCTTTGAATTCTAAAGTCATGAAAATAAAGTAATGCAATATGGAAAGAAAATGTATTTCCTGATATTAATGCAATTTAAAATGGCTTAAGAAAATTACAAATTTTTTTTTTTTTATATTTAACTAAATGAAAATAAAGTACATCTAAAAGTAATATTTAATTAAATATAATATTTCTCGATTTTACATTTATGTTTCTACAACTAAAATCCGTGTCGTAATTTTTTACAAAATGCATTAAATTCCACACAAATAAAGTAAATCATTTATTCAACCTTTATTATGAATACTTAATGATAACAAATTTATTTAATTTATATTAATAATTAAATACATTTAATAAAAAATATATTAATAATTAAATACATATTAGATTCTTGTAATATTTTTTTCGAAAGTTCATAATAAATGAAATTTATTTAATTTTTTCTAAAAATTACAAATTTTTTTTACAAATTATTCTTTTACGAATTAATAAATAGACGATATATTTATACAAACAATTCTCTTGATAAAAAATCTCAATTTTTTTCACAAAACGCTAATTTCTAAGTTGTAAATTAAAATGAAAATGATATATCTATGATGACCATACTGTAAATCAAATAGTTTATAAATATCTTGGATTTTATTCATAAAAAATTATTTTTGTCTTTTACAGTTGACAAAATGATAGACAGTAAGAGAAAATCTTTATTTATTTATTATTTATTATAAATATTTATATCTCCTTTTATTTGTAATAAATTTAATGTGAATTATATATATATAGCAAAATCTAAATAAAAATATTTTAACAATTAATCAATAATCAGAAGAAAGTAAGAAAAATGCGAATATAAGGAAAAATTCAGCTAATCACTGTATGAAAAAACAGCTAAAATAACGTTACTAATTATCTAAATTACGAAACTTAAAATTTCAAAATTTAAATAATACAATAGAAATTCAAACATTCAAAAGCAATCTATAGTAGAGAGAAAGAATCTATGTAAGTTTAAATTTAAAAATAAAATAGAAAGCAATGTGAACATATAAATGAAAGTAAATATTAAGTTCAGTTTCATTAAAGGAAGCTGATTATATCTGCACATAACTATGGCTTTTCTGACGAATGCGCAAAAATAACGTCAAGCTGTAATTGCACTTTATGCATCTTTCAACTTATATTTGTTGTTTTCATAAGATTTCAGGTGACTTCCCCATTTTTTAAGGTTATTCTTGTAACTGTTATAGGAAAGTAATATTTATATGCCAGTATGAAACGAGAAGTTTTCCGAAACAATGTTATATTAATTACATAGTGGCATACACAATTTTACAGATTTCAAATTAATGTAATTATGGTATAATTAATACATACGCCGCAATCAAAATTTCGAAATTAACTATAGATTATGTTATGTAAGCGAACCACAAACATTATGATCTGTTGCATTCAACATAGCATAGTCTTTTCTAAAGAAAGCTGAGGCGAACAAGCAG
Organism: Latrodectus geometricus; assembly: GCA_026290005.1. NCBI lineage: Eukaryota > Metazoa > Arthropoda > Arachnida > Araneae > Theridiidae > Latrodectus > Latrodectus geometricus. The sequence continues at coordinate 171,675 of JAPDSC010047041.1, forward strand.
AATAAGTGTTTTACTTATAACAATGAATTTTAAGTAAGCCAAGAATATATTATAAAATTTAATCATAGAAACGGTGCACTTAACATTTGAAAATTTACATAAAAATACTGCAAAATTTATTTTCCTGGAAATTCTATATTAAGATTAGTTTCCAATGAAAACTGTATTATTTTTTATTTATTAATGCATATATCCTTACTTAATTTTACTCTCCCTTTATATTTTTCAACGTGTGAAGTATTTTCTTTTAAAATTAAAATTATTAAGTCATAGAAAATATTTTGTGCAAACTGTATCAAAAATTTATTAATTTACAAAAATTTATTAACAAAACAAGCTCTTAATTATCGGATCTCAAATACATTTTATGCAAATTTCGTTATGAAATGCTTTTCATTAATTTATCTTCTTATTTCAGCATTTAATGATGGTAAGTATTTGTTATAATTTGGGAGCAAAATTGGTGGTTTTGCAAAAATAATTAAAATTTATTTATAATTGCATCCAACTGATTAAGAATATATTTATTTTCCTTTGAAATATTTTTGAGTTAATGAATTTATACCTACATACAAACCGTTCTATAAGTTGTTTTGCAATATGATTAAAAAAAATAACTGGGGGCTGCAGGATTCCACAAGTTAAGACAAGTCAAAGCTTGCTTAGTAGCAGCCAACAACATGAGGGCTTAGTTGTTTTTTAGTCACGCAGTGAGATAAAAACAGTTTTAGGATATTATATTCATGGTTTATGTGTAGATCAGTGAATAAAAGAAATGCAAATAATAGTGATTATCTGCAATCTATGGACATATATTCAGGGGATACAGGAGATTCAAAAGGGGAAATTTTACTCAAAGGATCACTGACAGAGAAAAGGAAGGTCCTGAAAGCCAGTAACAGATTAGAACATTTTTGCTGTAAAGAAAATGGTTTAAAAAGAACATTTATTGAGATAGCAGTAAATAGAAGGAGATATTACACCTTAATGGTCCAGTAATTTATTCTATTATTAAAGAAACTTTGTTACCTGTGAGTGTTACATTGTTTATCTTAAGATTATGAGGTACCCGGAATATAGCATATTATTGTCATGCGTTTTGGTATCGGAAGATGTTGGAAATGTTTGATGAGGGCATTCTCCGTATATGAGAAGCATTATTACTGGTGACGAGACTGATGTATTATCTCGAAATGATGACCAAAGCTCCAAACAAGTGTTGAGTGTTTGATAATGAGGACCTGACCATGGCTGACAGAAAATCTCGATTTACTATGAAAAATTGTGAGCTGTATTTTTCAAATCCAGAATAATTATAGAGCTTCTGATTTTGGATACACAAAAGACAGTCAGAGCTTAGTGGTGAACTAAAAAGTCTTGCCTTAAGTAATACAATCTATAAAAACCAACTCCCAAACCTAAGAATAAATACTTGATTCCCCCACCATGACAATATTCTGTCTGACTACACCAAAGCCTGCATCGAGTATTTGACCACTATTAGAGGAGAACTTCTTGAACATTCCCTTATAGTACAAATCTTAATTTATATGACTTTGTATTGTCGCATATAAGAAAAGAAACCAAAAAATGATTTGAGAGTGACAAGAAATTTCTGACGGTTTTGGATAAAAATTGTGCCCCAATCCCAGCTGAAACTTGTCAAAGGTGGATTAAAGTCTGTTTCCAGCACATGGAGAAGTGTATTAAATGTGGTAGAAATTACTTTGAAATAATTCAATATATAAAGGTATATTGTAAAACTTTATACTTTAAGTTAAGGAACTTAAAACTTTAGTTAAGGAACATCATGTCTTCCAAAGACCACCATAAAAAAATGATGCTAAAAACAAAATTTCTAATTTGCATAAATGATAAAAACGAACTTCTATAAATGTATGCAAAAACGCTATCTACCACTTTTTTGATAGAAAAAGCAGTATATATGTGTGAAAGAAAAATTTGTGAACTTCAAGGCTTTCGTAATTATGTATGTAACTTTTATTAATTTTCAATTTTTGTTATCAGATTCATTCGCAATAGTTACTGAGGTCCCACTTTAACTGTGAGAAACTGTTTGTATTAAGATAGTGGTCTGTCTGAGGGATGGAAACAGGCATGTCTCAGGCTGATGTCGGTAGGTACCTTAATGTGTATCCAATATGGTCCACTCTCTCTGGAATTAATATCAAACCGAAGCTTCTATGAATAGAAAGCATGTTCCAGGCTGAACACGAGTTATAAAACATGCAGAAGATCATTTTATAGTTATTTTGGCATGAAAGAGACATTTCTCTTCCACAACATGTTGCAGATTACTCTGTAGTATCAGGAAGAAGAAATTCACTAGTTCTTTGCGAAAGCGTCTTCACAATGCATGTTTCTATGTATGGAGGCCATTTGTGCGTGTCATTCTCATCGAACGTCAGAGATGAGCCAGCCTATCATAGGCAAAAAGAACACCTTTCCTGGGAGAGACAGCAATAGGTTTCTGCACTTTTTACAGATGAGTCCAGATTCACCGGGAGATTGATTCAATTCGTGTGCTGATATGGAGGGAGCAAAGTGTTACTTACTAGCAATTCAACTCTGTGAAAAGACACAGTTACCTCGATAGTGGAATGATATTTTGGGTAGAGATCTCACTATGTGATCCCATTGACCGGCATGTGTTCCAGGAAAGAATTGTGACTGGTGTGAGATATCTTGATTAGATACTTGATCCACATTGTGGCAATGGAATAACCACCTCAATATCCAGATATGAACCTCATAGAGCATCTGTGGGACTAACTTGGTAGACAATTTGCTGCTTTTGGACCTCTTCCAAGGTCTATAAGAGAGCTGAAAAACAGCTTATTCCATCTTCGCTTCATGTTTGTATCATGTCTTCGCTTCTCATGTTTGTACCTGACAACTTAATTGACAGCATAGAAAGTCTATGTCACCAACGTATTGAAACTAATGGTGGGCATATCCTTTATTAAAACTCCTTTTTGTTATGTTTTTTTTTTTCACATTATTTTTTACATAAAACTGTGATTATTACTTTTTCCTAGAAAGGACTTTTTCAGCGGGATTGATTTTTTTGTTGTAATTGATTAATGCGTTTTTATTATGTAAACTTTTACAATGTAATCAACACATAACTGTTTTGTGTATATGTCCTCCAAATTTGGTGCTTCTGCATTCATTTCCTTGTAAATTAGATGCAAACAATCGGTTGTTCTTTAAATTGTGAAGGCCAGTATATAAGAATTTTTGGATAATTTTGCTTCAATTTTGATATTTTTCTAAATGACAGAAGTAGATACAGACACCAATTTATAAGTCATTTGATCCTTTAAAGAAAATTTTCTGTTTACTACAAAAACAATAGTTTTTTAAATTTATTAAAATTATTTGCTGATAATATTAAAGTGAATTAAATTTGTTTCTTTTAAATAAGAATAAAACTATACTCTGTTTCAATGCAATTGATTTAACTTAGTTAAAAAAAAACAATACATATATATAATGTAATTTTTCCTTTGTAGCAAAATCGAAATTGGAAAACGGTAAGTAAAAATATATAATGATTAATGGCTAATTTGCTATAAATTATTTTGTGATTAGTTTAATAATTTATTTATGATTAACAAGTAATATCTTTTTTACGTTATTATTATATATATATAAACAATTCTCTCTTGTAAATTTTGCAATTACAAATTTTTATTAACTGATTCTTTTTTACAGCCAATCTTCAAGAACTGTTGAATTGACGAGCTAACTCTTCCGAAGAAAAAGACATGTCCAAATATCGTAAAGATATCCTAATATAATTATAATTTATTTTGAATGAAATGTAGTTTATATTATTTTTAAGAATAAACATAGCATTTCATAGTTATACAAATATAGCATTTCAATACATATTTTAAAACACACACACACACACACACACACTGCATCATTAACAGCTAAATTTTATGTTGTAAAGTTATCAGCATGATTAAAATTAAATATATTTATACTAAAAAAGAGAATATTATGAAAAATAATATTCAAAGGAACTAATAAATAGGAAGCACTTTTTTTGAAGATACGTTGAAAAAATAAAACAGTAAATTACTATTTCAAGTTTAACAAGCAGAAGAAAAAGAAAGTTTCTTATAACCCATATTTAAAATAGATACTGATGAGGAAAATTAATTACAAATTAATTATTTTAAGTTTAAATTTAAAATCATCATTTTTGATATAATTTTATAAAAAAGTTAATTAAAGGCAATAACGTATTAATGAATTTATACAGTTGTTTTCAAATAAAACACAGAATTTTTATCTTAAACATAAACTTGTTCAATCAAGTTTAAAATTACTTTTTAAATAATAACAATGATAAAAAAAAAATAACAAGTTCTATTATTATTACACATATGCATATTTACAAACAAATGTTGAAACACAAAATACAAAGAAGCAATAAAAATATAAAACCTATGCAAAGTTTGTAAATTAATCAGCAAAATCAGGTGGAAAAAAATCCCCAAAATAAAAGAAAGAGTCCAGAAAATATTGAAAACACAACACAAGAAATCATACAAATGAATGCCATTACGCAAGTACACGGACTGTTGGCTTTATCAAGATATAGAATGCTTTTCTAAAAAAAACTGCATTTTCGGCATATATTGTCAGATTTCTGAAAGAAGAAAAGAATTCAAATACTAGCTTACTATTTTGTATTTGTTCTATTGTGTTTCTGATATATTTGATTGTGTTAGGCTATAGATATAAATTATAAGTGTAAAAGTTTGGTATGCTAAAACTTTAAAGACAAGTTTCTGTTAACATGTTAAAGAATATAAAACATATTACGTATAAGCACATAGATTACAGGAGACATATTAAACATAGTCGCTAAAAATTATTTTCTTTGCTCATAATTATTGAGTAGATTGTCTAAACAATTCATACAAAAAACGAAAAACATTGGTAACAAAAATTACGAATTGAATTTAGTGTATCATTTTATAAAGATAGAATACTATTTATATTGTTCTGTAATAATCACGAATAGCAATTATCAATAATATTTCAACTTTTACGTGAGCTGTGGTTAACATGTTGGACATAGAATTTATCAGGAATAAGAAGATCAATTCGAAGAAATATATTTAATATAATTATTACGAAATCTTTTCTTTATTTGTAATTATTGTGTGTAGAGTTTCGTAATCCTTCATACACAGAGTAATAAAGACCCCAAAAAACTCTGAATCACTAATGAAACATGGTAAAACATTGCACTCTGTTTATTCAAGTAATCATCATATATCATTTTCAAAAAAACATATGTTATTGTTTATATATATTTTCAATTAATGACATTTTAAGTTTAATAATCTTACTGTTTATATGCATTTTATATCTAATTTTCTTTATTAATGAATTTATAAAATACACTTCTTATTTCTTATACTAAATCTTACTTTAATACAAATATAAATTATGAAAGAGAAAAAATTATTTTCCTAATTATAAATAAAATCAAACAAATTTTATAAATGAATAAACATTTCAATATAAAAATATAGAAAACTAATGTTTATGTAATCAATTTGATTGAAAAAAAAACATCAAGTTTAGAATATATCAAATATCAGATATGAAAACGGATTACCCATTCCTCATCAATAAAATATTTTAAAATAGAATATGTGTTTCATGAATACAAATAATTTACTGCCATAAAAATGTCTATGTGGCATGATTTCCTTTCATTATATTAATTAATATTAGTAAATTATTATTCACTGAACAAAATCTATATCCTCTATTTTTTTAGTTGTAAGTTGAAGTCCTTTTATTATAATTTCATTTTAAAAATTTTAGATTCTTACCTAAGTAAGTAGGAAAATGCATGGAGCATTCTAATGAGTCATTGTATTTTAATGATATTGTAGAATTCTAATAAGCAGTACAATATTATGGGTTTTTAATTATAATAATATGAGAGAGTATTCTATTCTCTGAACAATCTCTCATATTTATTTTAACACTCTTCTATTTTAAATGATGGAATTTTATAAGCATTGTCAATTTACATTTGAAATGATTGGGTTCTTGTCTAAGAGGTTTCTTTTAAGTCCGCTTTGACAAGCATAGTCATAATAATTATTGTAAAATTCATAAGAACGGATTTGTTTTCACATTCTTTTGTGATCATCTGTGAGAATTTAACACTGTATTCAAACAAGTACATTTTTCTTTACATAAGATTAAGCTTACACATCAAAAAGAAGAAAGCTAGGAAATACCTCCAAGAACTTTTTCTTTTTCTGGAACATGAGTATAAATTAGTTCACTATTTGAAAATTTTTCATTTACGTAATAGAAAATATTATTTATTATTAACATCAATATTTCTTTTTTGCACAACTATGATGGAAATTAAATATGGGTAATTTACTGAAAGTCAACACATTTTTAATGATTTCATTTCAAATCATGTGGGATAGTAAAAACCTTTCTGTAATTTGAGAGTAACACATTTTAAATAATAATCTCTATCTTGTAATAATTTTGATTGACAAGAAAATGAATATCATTTAAAATATTTTAACAATCAAGGTAATAATCTTGATTGTTATTAATATTTTTTTAATTTTATATTTACACAGTTAAATATAATATAAGAAATTAAGAAATATTAATCACAGATTAATAATTGTATTAGCAGTAAAATTGCTAGTAACTGATTATCTACAGTCACATTGACTAGTAATTGCTAATTGAAACTTTTTTCTATATTTTCCTCTACTTTTATTCTCAAAATAATTATTAATTTATTATATTTATTTTGCACCATTTTAGAAGAGATTTTAAAGAGTTTACAAAAACACATCCTGCATATCTTCATACTCTTAAAATAACATAATATTATAGCTCTCTCTATTCCATTAATTTGAACATAAAATTTAAACTTCAATATTTTTATCAGTCATATTTTTCTTCCGATAAATACGATTAGTCAGACGAAATATTTGAATTATTATAAATACCACATTTAATTTAATATTACGTTGATAAATATCAATAAAAAGTTATGCGTGAATCTCATAATTTAATGATTAAAAAATTTAAGCTATGACTCTCAATTAATTTTATAAATTCCTAAAACTAAAATGTGTGTGTGTGTGTGCAGCAAGTACTAAAAACTGAAATAATCTTGTTATAGAAAATTAATGGCATAAGTATGGATCCCAATTGATTGTATTATTTCTTTAAAAGCAAAAATGTAAAATAAATGCATTTTTTTTTTAAAAAAAGACCTTAATGAGAAAATATTTTTGAACATAATAATACACAAAACTTGCTTAATGCATTATAGATCTTAGTTAATATTATTAATTGTTTAAATAGAAAGAAATCTCAGTTCAGAATCAAAATTAAGGTTTACTGTATGAAAATTCTTTAATAGCTTAATCTTATAGAAAGAAAGCCAGACAAAATATTATATCTCATATAAAATTTGAAAATGTAATAGAATATTACATGATTCTTTAAAAATGCATCAAATGAAAAATATATTTTGTCAGTTATTTAATATAAAAACGAAAAGCAATAAAAATTCGAAAACAGGAATAAACCGTATTATTAATATACGATGATAAATAACAAATATTAATTTATAATAACATATTTTTATGGGTGAAAAACACATAAATTTGTCACAGCTGATTTCAGCACCGGTTTCTTAAAGATAATCTAGATGTGACAGCAAAATAAAACTCTTTTAACCGTATAATACTAGCATTCATTCATTTATCAAAATTTTGCCATAAATGATACAAAGAAAATAAATAAAAATTTGGTTTAATTTTCTTTTTACAGACAGACCACATGTCGAAATATTTCCAGGTATATTAGATATATTTTTCTCGAAAATATAGGCGCATATCATTAGATCCATATTACACTAAATAAAACATGCATATGAAACTTTTCGCCATATATATATTTATATATATGTTTGTATGTATGTATTAAAAGCAAACACGGATTTTTCAAACACAGTTTGTAGTCAAAAGCTTTAATAAATCTTTTTCCCTCTAATGATTTAAAACAATACATTAGGGCTGCGGTTGCCTGGTTGGTTAGGGCATCATTCTCGTTACCAAAAGGTGGTGAGTTCAAATCCCAGCTTAGCCAAAGATCCATCGTGTTCACTAATGGCGACTGAGGCACGTTAAATCCGTCGGGTCGCAATAACCTCCATGTTCACATAACAAATTAATATCTCTGGGGGTGGTTGGAGCCAGGCTTTGGTCTTCACTGGTTTCAATCTCTAAATTGGAAGATTCAGGTGGTGCTGCCATCTATGAGCCAAAAGTCGTACTTCCACCTTCAAATGAGGGTGCTCTATTAAAAAAATAGAAGACGTTCCCTCTCTGACTTCATTCGCCTAGTCTCTGTGACGGACGGGCTTGGCGTGTCGCCAAGTGTCATTAACAACAAAAACAACAAAACAATATATATACTTTAAAGACCGTATACAAAATTAATTCTCTAAAAGAAATAAAAACTACTATTAAAAATGATATTAATTTTTATCTTTTAAATCGAAAGGAGATTTCACCCTAATAAATAAGATTAAAATTAAATGGAATCGGTAAAAACTAGGAAACCGAAACTAGTGATCACTACTTCTGTCAAATAAGTTTTCAATTGTAGGTTTAGGAACAAAATATGTTAATTAATTTAACAAAAATGAAAAAAATATTGCATTTAGTGAGTGAAACAAAATTTAAGCAAAATACACAACTTGCCATTAAAATTGCTACAACAAGAAGGCGACATGTTACAGACGTGAAATTTATACGAAAAGAAAAAGGTGCTGTGATATGCAAATGATTAGCTTTTCAGCGCATTCAGACAAAGCAGGCGCCAGTAGCGACACCTACATTTTGTTTAAATGAGGAAATTGTTCAGCCGGTTCCTCATACACAAATTGCATTTGAATGTTGTTGCCTGGTGAAAAGTTGTTGTGATGCCTCGTGTAAGAATGAGAAAAGCGTACCAGCACGTTTCTGATACTGATAAAGGTCGAATTATAGCGTATCCGGATTGCGGTTTATCTTATCGCAGTATTGCTGCTCGCGTCGTTCGAGATCCAATGACTGTTAGCAGAATATAGAATCGATGGGTTCAGGACGGTAATACGGAACGCCATGCGGGATCTCAACGGCCACCTATCACTAGCAGCCGAGAAGACAGGCATATTATCCACATGGCCGTAATGGATCGTGCAACCACGTCACGAGCCATGAGTCAAGAAACGGGGTCGTTTGGAAGACAACAAGTGACTGCACGAACAGTTCGACGACGTTTGCAACAGCATGGACTCTCAGCTCGGAGACCATGGCTGCGGCTTCCCTTGACGCTGTGTCATAGACAAGAGCGCCTTCAATGGTGTGATCAACGACGAACCTGGGCGCACGAATGGCGAGACGTCATCTTTTCAGATGAATCCAGGCTCTGTGTACAGCATCATGATGGTCGCATCCGTGTTTGGCGTCATCGTGGTGAACGCACACTGGCAGCGTGCATTCGTCATCGTCATACTGGCCCATGATGGTATGGGGTGCCATTGGATACACGTCTCGGTCACCTTTTGTTCGCATTGATGGTGCTTTGAGCAGTGCACGTTACATTTCTGGTGTGTTACGACCCGTGGCTCTACCCTTTATTCGAGCCCTGCGAAACCCTACGTTTCAGCAGGATAATGCCCGACCACATGTTGCCGGTATTGTACGGACCTTCCTTGATATGGAACATGTTCGGCTATTACCCTAGCCAGCACGTTCTCCAGATCTTTCACCAATAGAAAACGTCTGGTCAATGGTTGCCCAGTGACTGGCTCGTCACCAAACGCCAGTCACTACGGTTGATGAACTGTGGCATCGTGTCGAAGCTGCATGGGCATCTGTACCTATACATGCAATCCAATCTCTGTTTGACTCAATGCCCAGACGTATAACTGTTGCTATTACTGCCAGAGGTGGTTGTTCTGGGTACTGATTTTTTCAGGATCTATCCAGCCAAATGTTTTGAAAATTTGATCACTTGTTATTTTTAGTATAATATATTTGTCCAAGAAATATCATTTTGTTATCTGCATTTCTTCCTGGTGTAGCAATTTTAATGGCCAGTAATGTATAAATTTAGTTTATGTTTCGTACATTTTATTTATTTTTGTTTATAAATTTTAATTTATAATATTAAATTTATATTTTTGAATAGAAATATCTGTGATACTTGCTTAGAATGTCAAAAGTTTTTTGTAAAAATAGAAAATGCTTTAAATTCTGCATAAAATGTGGATACAAAGGAATATCGATAGATTTGCCAGTAGCTTATCCATGTGATCGAAAATTTGTCAGTGGAATAAAATTATTAATAATTTTTAACAGAACGAATGCTGATATACCAAGTTTATAACACGACTGTATAATAATCTGTATGATTCAATTAATTAAATTTAATTAACATTAAAGAATAATTTAATGTCACAATCGAGAATAAAAGTAGAGTAATTTTCACATTCACTTGAGGAGAAAAACGGTACTACTTACTCGATCAGATGTCACCAATTTTTCTAACCCAGATGATAGGATTTGCAAGGAATTATTCATTTCTAACTTGTAATTCACTATTATATTATTAATTGTTAGCGGAGATTAAATTTTGTTTCTGTACTTTTCCAGTTGTCTTAGTTTCTTCTGGCATTTCTATTAATAAGGATACATTCTCATTGATGTTTTTGTTCGAGATATGCACAGCTGACCAATAAAAATGCTACACCAATAGTATATTACATATGTGAAATTTACTTGACAGGAATAATATATACTATGATATATAAATTCTTTACAGCATCTTGATAAAAAATAGGCGATAATAGTGACTACATCTATTATGTAATCATCAGATATTCATTCAGAACTGTATGTGATTGAGGTCAATCTTATGGGGTCACAAACCCCACAGGCTTCCTGCAAATGCCTGCTTCCATTAACAGATCTATAAGAAATTGACCTAGTGGTGTTTTAGTTCACAATTTGCATTTGAAAGTCATTTCCTGGTGAAAAGTTATTGTGATGTCTTATGTACTAAGGAAAATGTCTGAAATTTAAGTTTCTAAATTTGACAGAGGCAGAAGTGTAGCATGACAGTATTGCGATTTATCAAACTGCAATATGACTACTTATTTCAGTCGAAATCCCAAGACTGTCTGCAGAATATGGAATAATGTGTTCAGAATATACTAGAAAAAGATTCACCGATAGTTATTACTAGCATCTGAAGACAAACGTGTTACCTCATAAAATGTACAACTAAGTCAAGAGTCCTGTGTCAAGAAATCAGTTCGTTTACAAGATATCAAGTAATTGCACGAACAGTTTAACAACTACTTCGTACTACTTGTAGCACAACACTTGGTACTACTTAGATTCAAGACATTGATTCGACTACCCTTAACGTTACACCTCAGACAATATTATCTTTTCTTGCGTGATAACGATGAATCCGTACAAAGTAATGGCACTTCATGTAGTATTTTTTTGGTTCTATTTACAGGGGTAGGATGGTCATATCCATATTTGTGGCATCATGGAGTATGCATACATTAGCAGCATACCCTCAACATCTTCATACTGGTACAAATAGTAATGATATGATATGCCACTGAATACACCTCTCAGTCATCGCTTGTTCGCTTTAAAAAGTAATAGGATTATAATGGAGATCCTTATATTTCTTGTTGAGAATTTCAGTTGGATAATGCACGACTGTAATTTGTCGGTAATATATGCAGTTTTCTCGATAAAGAAATATTCTACTGCTTCTCTGGCTTGCAAGTTGATTTTAAATTTCACCAATCATCAGTTGCTAACTAACTCGTCATTGTATGCTTATAAAAAAAATTGTACTTTCGAGCACGCTAAATAGTACGTAATCACAATAACCTGCGAGTGAAATAATATCTTTCCGGGCTGCAGGAGATTTTCTACTAAGTTTTTGCTTTTAAATTACAGGGATTCCTACTTAGCAGTTTCCACTTAAATGGGAGAGCTCTAGTGAGAGCTAGGTATGCAGAAGTATTCCGGTGCACATGCCCGCTATAACTTAGATACCTTATACATTCCCTAGCGATATTTCTGCATTATTTTTTACCTTTTAGAATTCAAAACTTTTCTTACAATTGAAAAAAGTATCTAAATACCAGCCAAGAACTTTACTCATAGGAATACCAAGAACCTTACTCATTATTAATGTTGAACAGTTTACTTTTTACAAATACGAAGCACTTTTCTTATTACTGACATTAATATGTTGCTTAGTTTAACTTTATAAAAAATTAATTTATTTTATCACACAATTTATGATTTCGCCAGTCAACTTCGCAGCGTGATTATTTGAGTACTTAGTAAAGTACTCAAATAATCACGCTGCGCTTAAATCGTATAGATACCTTTTACAACATGCACGAGAAAAATTATCTGCCAGATTAAAATTAACTGGAACGTGTTTCCATTTTTCCACTGAAGTAATTTCTCTTATCTTCTTTCTTCTATTTGAAACAAAAATTGACCGTTCGACACAATAATTTATCACATATAAAGCCACCATTGAATACGTCTAAAAGGTAGTCGTCAAATCAGATATGTCCAATGCCTTTTGAATAGATTCAGCCAATCTGGTACCTATATCACAAGCCAAAAGCTCTAAATTATTAATATCGTGATTTGATGGTAACGACGCTAGAGATTGTTCTGATAAGTCGCAATCTAATTCTGAAAGATAATTTAAAATTATACCGATTCTCAGAAAATTACGACGAAAACGAGCATTTCTGATGTGTGATTAACTTCACAAAAGGGTTTTTCTATTTATCATTGGTCATTTTATGCCAAGAGGCAGCTCATTCTTTAAATATATTTTTATGACTTTCTATCACCAAAGACATTTGCGTTATCATGTCTTTAACATTTTTTTATCTGTCTTGATACCTCTTCTAAACTTTCCACCATTTTATGGAAACATCTTGTTCATACCTCTGATTAATAACTGAATAAATTTCAGTTTTCTTTCTAATAAAATATTGCAATAAAATAATATTTAGTATTGTAAAATTTTTAATGATCGTGTTTATCTTTCTTCGAATTTAATTATGTAATATTGCAAACATTATACCTACAGAATTAGTTTAAATTGTTTTCTTTTATAATTAAGAGGATTGAAAGTATCCATCCTGATGAGAAATAATTACCATGACATTTAGGGCTTGATAGAGAAGAATAAAATTGGAATTTCAATAGAACTTACATGGTGAGGCGAGTGAATATTACTTGCTAATTTCACTTAGTTGAATAACAAAGTGGTAGCTGACATTAAGTACATTTTATCACAGATATTTGAATTTTTATTAACCAGTCTGATGCATAAGTTTCATCTTTTGGAATACAATGCCAAGTAATACTAATCAAAAGTTACAGTGGCCCATGAAATGAATGACGAACTTGACATATCGTTGTATGTCAAGTGGCTTAAGCATTAGATATTGTGCCGATCTTTAAGACAATGCTCGAACTATAGTTACCTTTTCCACGGAGTCTTCAACAAATAGCTGTTTCTTCTCACTGGGAAACACCGTTCTACTTAACTATTTTCTGCCATTTAAAGTAGATTGTGACTTTATGTTTTATTGTAATTATCACACACATTTTTCTGTATGAGTAATATCACCTTTCTTATTCTGTAATAATTTAGACTCATCTGTAGTCTATTAAAAGCATCATATTGTTTAAAATAATTAAGAACCAGAACTTTATTATATTTCAACCATCAATTTCTTCCTCTTCATTTATGACTGAGGGAATTGTTTTAAAATAGTTGAATCGCTTGTAAATTTTAAGAAAACTATTTTTTTTCTGAAATTTTTTTAATCATTTTACGTAATATTTGAGGTTATTCGAAGGTATGAAACTTTTGGTGTTTTTCATATGAGTCAAAATACATTCACTATAAAAAATAAACACTTTTTCTTACAATAATTTGAATGATAAAAGTACTTACTTTTTTTCTTTTTCTTGACATCTGTACATTCAGGTTTATATATCTTCCAAACAACTTTTAAGAATTTAGAAACTAATTAATTAATTAATTAGAATAAGAATCTTAATGTAAAAAATTCATTAGTATATTCGCTCAACATATTAGATTATAGCTCAATATAAAAACAGCAGATCGTAAAGAAATGTATTCATTTAAAAACACAAGTGTTTTTATATTTTAAAACCAAACGATAACGTAAAGTATAAAAATTGTATTTTTATTCTAAATAATCGCTTCAAATGAAAATCATTTGCATTGTTAAAATTCAGATATTTTTATCACATTAATTTTAATTAATTAATTTTAGAATATTTGGCTCTTAAACATTAGAAAATTATAATCTTTTTATTAAAACTTTTTGACCTTCAGTAAATTTTTTTTCCATTAAAAATATCGTTTTAATGTTTTCAATGGGAAAAATTTTCGTCTGCAATATGTGTGTGTTTTTAAAAAGTGTTATGTTGTAATGATTGCCATAAAATGGCAACTGATAAAAGTGCAATTTGAAAAATCATCATGATGATTGACCAATGAATGGGAACTTTAAATTTGCTATATTAAAGAATCCAGTTTGGCATCGTATTTCATTTTTGTTGATGGGGTAGGCCCAAATAAGATTCAATCCTACGATTTAAACTAATTACAAATTATTCATATTTTGATATAAAATACAGCCTATGTCATTGAATTCATCATTTCGTTGAAAGATCAATGATATCTTACAGTGAAATATTTTCTTCAGGATAAAATGCTAATAATATGCTTGTCTCTACAATCGACACAGATGATCGTATTTCATGGGCATGTTCCATTTTTATGTTTACCTTTGGACATTCTGAAGACTGCAACTTATATCATTTTGTATTTTGTGAGAGTCCGAAACAGTGACAACATTGGCAAATTTTATTGATCAAAACTCCGTAACTTGAACTACTGGTATGAGTTCGTTTCTAGGGGGCTGAAAGGATTTTTTTAATGAAATTTCTAATATTAAAAAAAATTAACCCATTTCAATTTTTTTCTTCAGTTATTACATTTAAAACTAAGTTTATTTTCTAATAAGCATTTCATAACACGGATTTGAATTTAAGGAATTGAGGAAACCCAAAAGATGAGTCAAATACCGCAAATTTTAGTGCTAGTTTCCTTAGTATATTTTTTAATTAAGATTTTACTTTGATGTTTAAATAAAACTTCAATAGTCAGCTTGGAATTGGCATTTATTTGCAAGAGCTAATTTTCAAGTGAAAGAGCTGCTTTGGAATTATTGAAATTTCTCATTCTGGGGTAAAAAAAAGATAAAGAAATTTTTATTCTCAATATTTGAATTCTAAGAAAATTCATTTTCATAATATGTTATATATCTCGGGTATAATTTTCGCTGTAAGTTGTGGATAATCTGCAAATGACGAGTCAAACCATTTTCTTTCACTATGGATTTAATATGAATTAACTAATTAAAAGATGACAAAGATTTCACTACAAGAAACAATTTCAAGTAATAAAGGAAACTCTAAAATACATGAATCAAACATGAATCACAATAAATATTGATTCAATATCACAAGCAGATAAGAAAATAAGTTGTTTTTTTTTTTTTTAGAAAATGTAAAAGATAAAAGGAAAAGGCATGTCACTTGAGATGCGCTTACAGCTAATCTTATTCTGCAAATTTTTTGCTGTGATAAAAAAGAAACAGCCAAAGCAATTCTTACCAGACACTGTCTGGATAAGAACAAATAAAACTGAAGTAATTTTCTGAAATTAAGTCATGCCTTCGTGAACGAGAGCTACAGCATAGATTGTTGCAATTACACTGACAACTTATACAGTTAAGTTGATGAAAGTATATAAAAATATGCAAAAGTTGTAAAATTATATTTTGAAATGAAAAAATTTTTATTTGAATTAATAAAATAAAGAGCATTTTCTATAATAGATAAAAACATTCAATGTTTTAATTTTCAACCATTTACATTATTTTGAAACTACTACTTGCGATTTGCACTATTTGTTTTCACCTTGATTAGTACTGCCATCTCTTGGCTCTGATCTGATACGCATATTCTTAACACCTCAATAAAACTAAAATAAAATTAAGCAAAAGACATTTAGCAGAAATGATAAGCCTCGTGTATTAAGCGGGGAAAACGTAATGCAGCTCTATCTTAAAAAGTACACTAAAAAAATTTGTTACAAATTTACAAATTTCCTGTCAAATTGTTTTATCCTAAAAAAACACAAAAACGCTGTACACAAAAAAAATTCTGAGTTATATCAATGCATATTGCCACGTTTTCAGCGTAAACGTTAAAAATCATTATTTTCTGAAGTTCTTGTTTATATTTTTTATACTTATATAAGTAGTTTTTTTACATACATTTTTTTCTTTTTTGTAAAATATAAATTATATAAACATGCATTGATTTACACATTTCTTCAGAGATAAAACGTCGGTGGCAATTACCTTGATTTGAGATACTTTCATTTTCGACGGGTGAAGTGAAGAGTGTAGGCGTTGCCATCACTATCAAGCAGACGAGGGCTGCAATTTGTTCTAAAGTCTGTGCTTTAAATATTTAGTGTATTAATATGTCTTCTCACGGTAAAATACCTAAACAAATCAGTGCCTCTGCTGCATCGAAGGAGCATTCTTTAGTTGTGACTAGGGATTTCATTTCCCAGCCTAGAATAAGTAAGTGATTAGCTATAAAACAGTATGTTTGAAAGTCATGTGACTGTTCCAAATTGTTTCGATTTCATTATAAATTATTTTCTTCTGTGTAAAATAATTTAAGATAAGTATACATATATAAATAAGAAGTTATATATTTTTTGTAAATGTTGTTGATTTTAAGTTTGCAATGATAGAAACTTCTAATTTCAAAAGCAATTTTTTTTTTATGATCTTTAATTTTAATGTCTAACGATCTTGATTGCTTTGCTTTTTTCATCTGTCTGCTATTTAAGATAATCTTTAATTATTTGAAAAGCTTCTAGACTATTTTATACTGAACTGGTATCAGTCTTTCACTAACAAAGGTATTTCAATGACAATAGGATAATAAATTATACTGTTTGCTCATGATAATAAATTATACTAGTTTATCATACTTCCCATGCAAATACTCGTATTTATTTCTAATGTACATACATTTTGAAATTTATATTTAACATATAACCTCAATGCAGCCTAGGAATAAATTAAAATATAAAAAGTTAAAAATACATGCAATTGCTATGAACACATTAATATAATTCCAGAAAAAAACCTATTTTCGATTATTTTTCTTTTGTCCCACGATTGCTGTTTGATATATTGTGGCTCCTCACAACTTGTACACTTTAAAATTGTTTTTTTTTTCCCCTTTGTACACTTTAAAATCTTGCAGAAAAAGAGAACTGTAGTCTTGAATTGAAATCAAATATAAAATATATTTTTTCATATTTCCTCCACACTGTTCTGAATAAAACCTAACTCTTTGTTTTGTAATATTGACTATTTTTTCTAAAACTGAAAATGTAAGGAATCATAGATAAAACATCTGCCACAAAAGTTATGGTACAACAGAAAATTTTTGTAAAATTTCATAGAATTATTGTCTGGCACCTTTTTATTTATTTGAGTTTGGTGAAGTTTATACATCATTTAATGGTCTTATCCCGTTATATTTCATATAATATTTAAAAATGGCTCATAGCCATAAGGAAACAATGAACAACATTTGAAAATTGATAATATTTCATCATGAGGGTGGAAAATTTATACAGGATACTGCTAAATTTGTGAATTTACCCTGTTCTACAGTGCAGTATGTGAGAAAATCCTTTAAAGAATAAAATTGGAAAAAAAAAAAAAAATGGTTGGAAGTGTAAGCCTGGCAAAGTTAACAAAAGGTAATCAGATTTATAGTTAAAAAAAATTTGTGAAAAATCCATATTTTAGTGATGTAAAGATTTTTACAGAATTTTCTTAAAAATTTCTACTTTAATTTCACCTGAAACTGTTTTGCAAGTACTCAGATCAGCAGGATTACATGGTACCTCAGCTCTAAGAAAACTTTTCATAAGTACAAAAAAATAGAAAGCTTTGGCTTTCTTTTGTAAAATCAATAATAAATACATCTGAATCATATTGGAATTGTCTTATTTGCAGATAAAAGCAAATTTAACATTTTTGGTTCCGATAGGTGTATAATTGTATGGAGAAGAAAAAACTAAAGATTTAATTTCAAGTTCTTGGTTGGAACTCTAAAGCATATTTGTAGGGGTGTATATTACCTTTAGAATTAGGTAATTTGGTATTTATTCATGATATCTTGATCCATGCTCTTTATTTAAATATTTTAAAAGATAAAATTATCCATCTAATATTTGGGAATTGGAAACAACTTTATTTTTTTATCAGGATAATGACCTTATGCACACAGCCCTCAACATTCACCTTTGGTGCCTTTATAATTGTTCATAAGTTCTGAAAACACCACCTCAGTCATCATATTTAAACCCAGTTGAACACATTTAGGGAGAACTAGAGGTTAGAGTACGAAGACTCAGCATTAATATGAAAATTGAACTAATAACTAATGATGGAGGGATGTTGATCCCGATATTACAAAAAAACTTGTTAACTCTATGCCTCGGACGTTTGAATGCTGCAGAATATCCTACAAAATACTAAGTGACTGAAATATCCAATGTTTATTAATTCATGCAAATTTCTTTGAAGAGTACAAAGACATTTTAAGGTAACATTTCTGTTACTTTTTGATTATTGATTTTCCAAAAAAAGTTTTACCATATTCAAAAAATATTTTATGTAGTTTTGCCAAGAGATATCTGTTGATATTATTAGAAAATTTTCACTTTCAGAAATTAATTTTTATTAATGAATAAAACAAAATTTCACTGAAACTTGTAAGTGTACAAGCACTTTTAGGAGCCATTTGTATTCAGTTACCCAGGAATTTTTCATTTCATGAAAAAAATTCTTGAATTCAAAATTAAATAGTTCTAATAAATAGAAAAGTACATAAAAATATTTTTTTTAAATACACTTTGTAATGCAAATAATCTTTCCAAAAAGTGTTTGCAAAGCATTTGCTTATATGTTCTTTTAGTGATTGACATCCACGTATTTACTTTATTATCCCTGATCTATAAAAAAATATACTTCTTTTAAATTTACCCATGTCCTGTTATGTCCATTATAAGTTATCAATGTTTTTTATTATATTGTGGATAGCCTATAAAAAACTAAACTTGGTGACACAGCAATCCATAGAGGGTCTAAGCCTGCAGTGCCCATATCCATTTCTGTGTCTAAATGCCTGGGATGCATGGTATATAGAAAGGTTAAGCCTATCAAGTACAAATCTAATTCCTTACTTAAATTAAAAAATTATATAAATTTAAGGGATGGGTATTAATTTTTTCTTGTTTGACAAGCTCTTTATAGAATAATGATCTGCTTCTTTTTATATTTAAGATTATTATTAATTGATGTCAGATTTATTCAAAATTTTGTACTCTTGTAATTTTAAAATCTTTTATGTCCAAATATAACTTACAAAATTAATTAAAAACCAAAGTTGAATTTTTTTGAATTTTTTTTATTCATTTAAATATTCTTGGGTGGAATTATTTTAAAATCCATTATTTTCATAAATCTAATGTTAGAAATTTGTAAGTTATGTTCAAAATGCTGTTATTGTGGAAAATATTCATAAAAATAAAAAAGTGACTATTAAATTTGTTAAATATTACTTTAAATTAAGAGTAATAAAATTTTATTATTTTGGCTTAACAAATAGAAACTTGTAAATTAAAAGCAATGGCTAAAGATCTAACAAAATGATAAAGTAGTAGTGAACAATTATAGAATTAAGTAAATTTCTCTCTTTTATAAAAACAATTTTTTATTAGGAAAAGTAATTTCTAATAAAATTATGTTAGGGAATAAATAATTTTTTATTTAGAAAATAATGTAGCTGTTCCTCTTTGATCTTTTTAAACTTAATTTTTAAGAATAAACTCAGTTTCTACTGCAAATGTATTTAACTTGAATAATAGAATAGTCTTTCAAATTGTGAATAGTAAGTTCAACTCACAGATTTAACTCCCACTATAAGCCACTAATGAATTATAATTAATGGTTTATAATTCACTTTAAACTGCAGTCCCCTGTCAAAGTATTTGTGAACAAAAAATAATAACATTCCAATAGACAATTTTCAAAATGCTGCTGAGCTTGCCATTTGAACACTGAATGCTCAGCTGTTTACATATAATTTCTGCTCCCAGCATGGACCTATGTAATTCAAAATCCACTTTAAATTATAAATCCTTGTTAAAATACCTTGTTTTTCTCTTGTATAAAAATTGACAAACCAACTAAAATGTTTGTCATTGGAAACATTAATTTTTTTTAATGACTTTCTAAAATAACTTAATATTGTTTTTCCTATGATAGTTCAACTTATTGTTTCTTATGATAGTATTATAAATATAAATTGCCATATTCTGAACAAATATATAACTTTTTCTCCCCCCCCCCATTACAGAATTTTATTTTTTCTTCTATTATAAGCGAAGACTTCAATTTTAAGTTACTTTATTTGTAATGAATGATATAATTTTTATCACAAATTTTAACTGAATAATTTTGTAGCAAGTAATGATTTTTAAAAAAGATACCTAAAAAGAGTGATTTAACCATTCTTAAATGTATTTTAAAACCCTGAAAGAAGTTTGCCCTTGAGATTTATGTTGAAGGACATTTAGCCATAAGTCTCAAACTGAAAGACCTTGCTATTCGAAAAATAAATTTTACTTTTATTTTTCATGAACATGTAATAAAAAAATTATTCTTTAAAAATTTTATATAATTTATGTTTATATCATTTGTTTAATATTTAAAAGACTAATTGAATATGTTATAATTGGTATTGAAAGATGTATCAATGTGATAATTTAAATGGAATTTTATTTATAAATTTTATTTGTGCTCATTTTATTATGCTTTTTTTTACATAATTTTGGAATTATATGGTTAGCAAATACATTTTTAAAATTCATGTGAAAAATATATTGGCTTACTGTATTATTCCAAAATTGTGTTTGGAAAAAAAAAAAAAAAAAAGCATAATTATGTGCACAAATAATGTAAAAGTTTGTTCTTACACAAATCCAAATTTTCTTCCAATTCTAATTTTGATGGCGTCATCTAACTTTGCCTATGCATGATCCTGATAAGACCTGGTCTCTGAACAGGTCTATGGAAGATAGTTTGTTGATTTTTGGAAGAAAAAAAATTTAAGGAACATTTTTATGTAAAACATTTGAAGAATCCCTTATAGTCAAGAAATATACAAAAAGTATGGCAAACCCAACATTCTGAAAATGGTGAAAGTATCTTTCATTGGGTGGCACTGGCATATATTTAGATATGATGACATCATGTTTTCCCACAAAAAAATAACTTTGAATTTTGGAGGGAAAAGGAAGACTTCTAACCTGATGATTGTATGAGATTAAAAGGGTCGTAAGAACAATAAATAACCCAATGGAGGGACATTGTACTGGATTGTGCTAAATGAGAAAAAATTTGCCATATTTAGCCTTGGCCTGTAACAGTCTGTCGTATCAGGAAGAATCAGAGTTAGAATTTAAAAATGGTTGATTTATACTTACAATTGTGAATTATTCATCTGTTTTATTGTTTATTTAGAATTTTTATTTATATTTTAGAAATAGTGGAAGAAACAAAATTGACAGTTGTAAGATGTATGTTGTATGGATAGAAGCCCGGTGGCATAGTTGTAGCACTTAGTGCTCCTACCCACAGATTCAAAGTTCGGTCCTCAGTCTAAGCAAGGTTGACTCAGCCTTTCATACTTTTAGTTGATTGATAAAACTCAGTATCAAGTATGCTTGGGAACTAAACACTGGGGGTTTTGTGTCTGAATGACCTCCTAACTGGGACATATGCTTCGCACTCCATGGCTCACTCTCATAAAAACAGATATAGGCACTGTAGGCCTTTGGCCCCTTTAAAAACAATCATGCCATTGAGTTTAGTTTAGTAGGTGTATGGATGAAGTTTATGGACTGTTATTTGCATGCACTTTTACCTTCAAATAGTTTTGTTAATCCACCTTAAATTTTTGTTGGGGAGAAAAATATCAGCATTCATCAAAAGTGGGTGTTTTATATTACAAAAATCAACCATGTGTTCTAAAATTAAAGTTAGCAAATGCAATTAATGCTAGAAAAGACTTTTGATGAAGACCATTTGATCAAATTTATGAGTATTTTTATTGATAAAGAAGTTAATAATGTTAAAATCAAAGAGACAAATATTAACTGCTTATTTACTTTGTAAGAGCATTAAAGTTGTGGAACATATCCTAAGTTTACATACATATGTCACACGCATATTTTACACTTTTTCTTTTTTGTGCATGTTTTCTTAGGAACATATAAAAATTTAAAAAAAAGAGTTAGATATTACTTAATTAAAAGTAATATTTAACTCTTTTTTATATAATGTTATTCGTAAGTTTATAAAAACAGTTGCATTCTTCTATGAATACTTTTAATCTATATGAATGAAAATTTATTATTATTTCAACTGTGTATTTTCAAATGAATGTTTTTAAATGGTTGTTTTTATTTTCAGCATACAAAACAGTATCTGGTGTCAATGGGCCCCTTGTTATTTTAGATGATGTTAAGGTACATAACTTTTTTTTTTTTTTTTTTTTTTTTTTTTTTTAAGAACAGTTATTCTCAAAACTGAATGTGAGAAATTCCATGTATTTAAAGCTTGTTTTTATTTCATTAAATAGTGTTACTAATTGTTAATTTAAACAGATACTAAATGATCATTGATTAATTTTGTTGCTTATATTCATTTAAAAGGTTTCAATAAATCTTATTTTTGCTCTGTTTAAAACAGTAAAAAAAAAAAGCTCCTAATTAATATTTTTATTACCTCTTATTGAACTAATGTTTACAAGGCATTAGTTCAATAAGTATTGTATTTTATTTAATTATTGTATTTTATTTAATTAACTTATTGTATTTTATTATAATTTAACTTATTGTATTTTATTTAATTATATTCAATTTATATTTTTGATATTGTAGTACATGTGTCATGTTCATGATAATAGATATTAGTATATTTCTCAATTTTTGTGTAATGTGTATATACACCTAAGTCTGTTTTTACACGGTAGATTGGTTCCAGAAG